>CM049387.1:10036267-10188120 GCA_026937815.1 Etheostoma perlongum
CACCTTGCCATTCACATTGCTTCATCTGCTCACTGCTGAGCTGCATCAGGCCCACCTCAATATACTTCCTCCCCTAATGATTCTTCTGTTTACACAACCCTAAAGCCCTTTGAGTTGTTTTCTTTTTGGCTTCTGTCAATCTGTTGTATCTGTGTGTTAAATTCCATCATTTCAATCCTTTGTTGACTTTACTTTTCCTCCTCTGCCATCCTTCACATCCATCACCCTTTCCCATCTTTTTCTCTGCGTGCTAAAGTTCAGCAGCACTATCTAGTAGTGTTGATTGTGCGTAACACCCAGTTACTCTGGCATGTCCAGTGAGACAGTGTGTGACAGCATGATGGAGTGATGTCACAGAATGTATGCTTAACCCGCTAGAAGTCAGTTAGGGTCAAAGAGGTAATGAGGCCATAAAAATGCCGGTGTAACAAAAGTTGCGGGCAAACAGGATAAGGTGAAGAAAAGGGTAGAGGAAGGGGAAAAGGGTACAATGAGGAAGAAACACTGTTCCCAAAAACTCCTACTTCCAGATGGAAGAAGGTAAGGCTTTAATGAAAAGCTCTCTGTGTACATATTGGATTGTGTGCTGCAATGTAATTGCAACACACAGTCATACAAATATGAATGAATTTGCTGTGTCTTATTTATAATAAAGGCACACAAACAACTAAAGTTATTGAGATTTCTGATAAAACATGTTCCACCTGCATTAGACTCACTCTGTGGTCGCACACAAAAGGCATGCCTTTTTATGTTGACTGTATTGTCTCATTGTGTTCACAGTGTTAAGTGTTTTAAAGATCTATTACCACAACCCACTGCCTCAAATAAAAAAGCTTGAATTTTGTAAGCACTAGGGGGGCAATACTGACACAAGCAGTAATTCACTGAGTGATGTAAGGGAAGTAACAATTTGTAAGCGACTGAGGGTCAAACAGCTCTGGTTAATGGCTTTCCGGAGGCTAAACTGAAGCGTATTGTTTTCAGAGTCTGTATGTGGACTATAAGTGTAAGTCTCACACAACTGAGCAGTGGTTGCATTGGCCTGAGAGAACCTTCCCTGGTGGGTGGTTGAAAAAGCCTCGTCTTATCGGTCCTCCTTTCTCCCATTTATTTGTCTGAATTCATGGATTGGGGAGAGAAAAAGCCAGTGGCTTTGAAGATTTGGTGACGACTCAGAAAGGGCTATGTGCTCAATATAAACACAACAAAATGTGCGTTTGTGTGGGTGTGTGTGGAGTTCAGCCCCTTTTTGAAGTCCTCCACTCCATTCTGGCAATTACTTCTATTAAGGATTAGATGAAGGACAGGGAGAAGAAGAGAGAGAAAGATGGAAAGAAGTGAGAGCTGAGGAGGGAGGTAGCAGATTCAGAGAGGACAGAGAAGCCAGAGAAAGGAGATTGAGGTCTCTAATGCAATGAGTGTTTTTCTTCCATAGAGAAAGGAAGCTGTTAGCACACTCTCTAAACACGAGCTCGAAGACAACTCCTCAAATCATGGGAAGATCACAGGTGCATCAAAACACAGCGTTTCCAGGGCTCCAGAAACCAAAAAAGCACTGAATTGTTGATGATCACCAGGAGTTGGATGTAACCCCTGTGCATTTACTACTGTAAAAATAGTCACAACATTGAGGTGAATTTTAATACATGTTTTCTTACCTTTTCTTAAATTCCAGAATCAAGGTGGGTTGGTCAAATCACTTCATATGTAAAAAAAAAAAAAAAACTGTTCTTTGGACTGTCAGTTTTTCTGCTGGCATCATTATTTTTAAGTTCATAAATATGTTATATAACCATTGTCCGACATATGATGTTTTTTCAGTTTTCTGCAGGAAGAGGTGCATCCCAAACTCTGCGTCACAAATTATTGTACTACTACCTTGGGTACATTAAATTAATAAGTTAAATAACTTTCTGTCAGGCATACCTCCGGGATGCTGATGGTGTAAGGCTGCCCATGGAAGGATGGTGCATTATCGTTCACGTCTCCAATCTGGATGTTTACGGTGTCTTTGACCACCTGAGGGAGGAAACACATTGGTAAAGTTGTTCCAAAACCTCCATCACAACATATTTATCAGAGAACTGTAGTCACTGAAAATGTGTAATAGCCACAACAAGCTAAGATTCAGAGTGAAGAAAACAGAACAAGTGTATGATAGATTACCAGTGGGGGAGAGTAGATTAAACCTCATTGTGTTTCAGTAACTAACTGCATTGAGTGAGACAGGTATCAGGATGATTACGTGAGAAAGAGGGTGTGAATGAAAGCAAGTGACTGAAAGGGAGACGGGTTGAGAGAGAAGCCATCTATGTGACATTTAGTCAGGCTGTAACCAGGTGTCAGCGCGTTGACGAGAAGTGTTATAACTGTGATCCCAGTGTAAATCTGTGTCTTACCTCTTGAATGTCACTCACGTAGAACTCGACCTGCATCTCTGACTTGGTCTGTTGAAGACAGAGACATGCATCAGTATAAACTTTGAATGGAGATGTTAGTGAAAAAGAGCAGTGCAGATAAGAATACAAAGACATACTGATAGAAAACTCAAAACCATTTCTTTTTCATCCCTCTCCGCTGTGTAGCATTGTACTTTTCACTGCTCTTTCATCATTTGATAATTTACATTCCATGTCCCATTTCAAAATTGTCCTGAGTGTCTTATGTAAAGTATAATGCATTTGCTTTGGTAATGTGTAAACGTGTGTGTGGGTTTGGTGTTCATACCTCCCGATCGAGCTGCTGCCGAAGCCAGACCACACCAGTGTCTTTGTTCACAGAAAAATACCTCATGGCCTCTTCTCCTGAAACACCATAAATGAGAGGTTCCCCCTCAGGATCCTCTGCCTTCAGCTGGGCCACTGATGAACCTGCCAGGCAGACAGTCAAAGGTCAGAATATCTAACAACATTTGGAGGCTTTCAAGAAACATGTCATTGTTGGGCATTTGTATCGAATGATACATAATTGTTACACGCCTGTAAATCACTGTTGAGCATGTTTTTTTAGCTGTTCATTCTCAAAATTACCCACTAAATACACAAAAAAGAAGGAAATAACTTGACCTTCAATGTCAGGGCAAAGATTGATTTTTATTCACCGTCCAAAAAGAACTAAAATCACATGGGTACAGAAAGCTGCATTTTCATGTTAAGGACAAAGATGGCATCAACACACATCCACACTACCCTGTGCAAGGGTAGAGGAGCAAAGGGTTTTTAATTGGAGCTGCAGTGGTTCACAGCCTTCATTCGTCATAGACACTAGTGCTCAGACAGGCTGCCTAATCAAACCCAGAGGTGGAGCGCCATCAGGCCTGCTTGGGCAGGGTATCGTAATGGGCTAAAGGGGAGGGTATGCCAATATCAGTCACACACAATGGACCCCAGTGGTTATGAATATGTATATGTGTTCTCTTTCAACTTGCAGAACACAAACAGACACACATTTACATGTAAATGTACATCCAAGTAGAGAAGAACCAGATAGATATATTTTTTTCCATTGATTTCCTAAAAGGAAAGAGGGGCCACCAGACGGGATTGAACACTGTCCATGGTGCTGAACTGTAGTCCTGTAGAGGTAAGATAAATTATACATTATAATTATATAATAAATTGCCTTTACTTGCCCAAACACCAATGTAACTCCGTCCCACCCTCATTCTCACTTGTTCCATTAATTCTCACCATGAACACAAATCTCAGCAACAACAGAATGTTTGTGAGTTTGCCATGTGGTGATGACCTCACACAACACATGCTTGGACAAGATTCAGCTCCACCTTTCACCCTACATATTTAAAAGTAGGGCATTGCATATGACTGCATGGATGGGAGAGTAAATACACAGATCATACATCTGTGTGTGTATGTGTGTGTGCGCTTATAGTAGCGGTGTATGTATGCCAGTTTGAATAGGCACATTTGTTTTCATTTGGATTCTTGTTTCCTCGGCATTATTGCATTTCACTTTCAAAATGCAACCTTCTCCCATCCATGTATTGCGAGATTTTGGGGAACAACCTCCTTCCCTCAGTTAGAGCATTGAAGATGGGTCGAGGCTGGGTCTTCCAACATGACAATGACCCGAAGCACACAGCCAGGATAACCAAGGAGTGGCTCTGTAAGAAGCATATCAAGGTTCTGGCGTGGCCTAGCCAGTCTCCAGACCTAAACCCAATAGAGAATCTTTGGAGGGAGCTCAAACTCCGTGTTTCTCAGCAACAGCCCAGAAACCTGACTGATCTAGAGAAGATCTGTGTGGAGGAGTGGGCCATAATCCCTTCTGCAGTGTGTGCAAACCTGGTGAAAAACTACAGGAAACATTTGACCTCTGGAATTGCAAACAAAGGCTACTGTACCAAATATTAACATTGATTTTCTCAGGTGTTCAAATACTTATTTGCAGCTGTATCATAAAAATAAAGTAAAAAATCATACATTGTGATTTCTGGATTTTTTTTTTAATTATGTCTCTCACAGTGGACATGCACCTACGATGACAATTTCAGACCCCTCCATGATTTCCATGAAGTGGGAGAACTTGCAAAATAGCAGGGTGTTCAAATACTTATTTTCCTCACTGTATACACGTATGCGCACACACACCCACCCCCTACGGGCTCTCGGTCAGACAATAGAGGTGAAGCCAAACTAAATCAAGCCTGTCACTTGCACACCAAAAACGTTAACACAAAGACCAATTAGGCGTCCCAATCACACACCCCTCTCGTTTTATTAATACACCCAATTTTCCTATGAAAGGGTGGCAAAAATGACTAATTAATTTAACGATTTATGAACTCCTCTCATCGCGTCTAATGAGATTTATGCAAATTCAGCTGCTTTCAATATGAGTTATAATTTTGTTGAAGATGGTGCAAATTGAGCATTTTAACTCATAGTCATCAATAATAACAGATTTTTTTTCCTCCGCCATCTCGACTGTGGAGGAATTGTCTGCTCCATGTGGGTAGACGTACACTTGAATGAAGGATAAAAATTAATTATTATAAAATCATTCAGAAAGCAAGTCTTGTGGAAGATTAAGTTCTACTCTGGAAAAAGAGGCAAGCTAAGACCAACCCATTAAGCATATGGGTTAGATTCTCTACCAGCGCATGAAGGCTGAAGGCTGGAATATGTCTACGTCTGCTGAATCAGTCAGCAGTTGTATATTAGATTAGGATTTGGTACTGCACTTTATGTATGAATTTGCTCCAATGTCTCTTAATTTTCTTAGATTGTCAGGTTTTTAAATGTTGCCCAAAGTAACATATATTGACAAAGCAAAATAGAGGAGATTAGGTAGGATAACTTACTTTGTCCAAAATACTGAAGAACTGTGACATTGTATTCCTTATGTGTCTACTATTTGATTTTTTACTATATTTGTATAAATAACAGGATTAAATATCCCTAATAGTGTCTTGGCAGACCTCCGCTGGTCTCCATGCACTAGTGCCACGGAGGGAAGCCAAACAATCTAAAACACACTGGCCACACTGCAATCACACAGCTGGATTTGAATCAGCAAAATATATCTTTAATGCTTAATTGAATTTTACAACTGAAGTTAGGATTAGTGTAAGGGGGATTTGAGTTTTAGAGTTAGAATTTGAGTTAAGTGTTTAGGAAAGATTTAGGATTATATTTTGTAAAAGGTAAGGGTGCAAAGTGTTGGTTAAAGCACTACTGTAATCACAAACTTCCTCACATCTTCAAAATTCCTCACAAGTGTTGTAAAACATACATAGTGTGTGTGTGTGTGTGTGTGTGTGTGTGTGTGTGTGTGTGTGTGTGTGTGTGTGTGTGTGTGTGTGTGTGTGTGTGTGTGTGTGTGCATGCGTAGTGTAGGTATCCTTCTGGGGCTTATCTGTAACATTGTGGCACCAAGCCCTTTCCCTGACAAATGATGCTATTTAGCAGCAAGTGATGCCAGTATTACTGTTATGAATGATACAGTGCACATTAACATTGCCCCTCCTCCTCTCCTCTACTCTGCAACACTGCTCTCATGACAAGAGCGATGGGCTGGAGGAATCATCTCTCTACCTCACCTTTCTCTTTCCCATTGTCCTCTGAACTTCTCCCGCAAACTCAAATCCTGAATATTGAATTTTCCTTCCACATTCCAACAGTAAGGTCAAGCCAGAACAACCACAGCAGAGCTAAATGCAACAAACCAATGTAAGCTAAAGACATCTGGGGGTCGAACCTGGACATCTGTCTAGCACCAAACTGACCTGCACGATATTGGAAAAATCTTACATTATTATGTAATATTTTTGCCCCCTGCGATATATATTGCGATATGAAAAGAGAAATTAATTTTTAAAAGACAACATAAATGGCTCTTTTTGGAAATAATAAATCATTCTCGACTACTGCGGTGATTTAGTAGGGGAGTGCATCTACACAGAAGAAGGAAATGAAAAAGGATCTTTTCTAATGTGAACCATTCTTTGTTAAACTTTAATGCTTTACAAACACCAAAGCAAGTAAGCGCTGTGACTAACGTTACTCTTCTGAAGTGATTTTGGAGAGGGACATCAGGTAGAAATATGCTGGTTGACTAGCATGACACCATTGTGTTCATATATTAATCAATCCAGGCTAAAGTGTATGACAGTGACACGTTGCTTCCTCTAAATTTCAGGTTGTGGTCGACTAGCGGGGCCAGCTCGTTAGTTTGATATATTGATCAGACCGGCATGTCACGCGCACTAGCAACAAACTGTGTATCCAACAACAATTAAATCATTGGAAATGACGTTAGATCAACACAGACTTCTGTTATAGATTACTGTTACGTTTCCAGCCTCGCGGCTCCGAACCGTAACGTTAGTTGGGACGGACGGACCCCTTGTTTCTTTAGGCTAACTATATTAGCTTTAGCCTGGCTGGTAGCAGCTTTCTGCTTGTTTCTTTAAGCTAACTATGTTAGCTTTAGTCTGGCTGGTAGCAGCTTTCTGCTTGTTTCTTTAGACTAACTATATTAGCTTTAGCCTGGCTGGTAGCAGCTTTCTGCTTGTTTCATTAAGCTAACTATATTAGCTTTAGTCTGGCTGGTAGCAGCTTTTTGCTTGTTTCTTTAAGCTAACTATATTAGCTTTAGCCTGGCTGGTAGCAGCTTTCTGCTTGTTTCTTTAAGCTAACTATATTAGCTTTAGCCTGGCTGGTAGCAGCTTTCTGCTTGTTTCTTTAAGCTAACTATATTAGCTTTAGCCTGGCTGGTAGCAGCTTTCTGCGGGGGGAAATGGCCGGGAGACGTTGTGATTATGTTGCATTAATCAGGTAATTTAGTTTGTATTTGCAGCAAACATAAAACACTGACTACTGTAGCTTCACTGATTACCCATTAAAACTATGCACATCCCTGTGTCAGAGGCAGCTGCTGCCTACGGTACTATTCTACACACGGAGAACCTCACTTCCTATAACAATGAACCCCGTCGGACTAACGTCACATACACACGCTGCCCACATGGCTACCTGTCTTAAAGGGGAAGGGTCGGCCGGTAATAATCATGTAAAAGGACAACGGTGGAGTTTACTATTCTATCAAGCAGCAAAAAAGCTTTAGCGTCAACATCATAACATCCTGCGATGTGACTATCGCGCGTGCGCACATCGCGATGTAGACGCTAAAACACAATATCGTTCAGCCCTACCTGGTAGATTTAGTGATGGGTGTCCTCGCTCTGTGATAAGCAGGATACCAACATACATACAGTTTTATTTAGCCTCTTAAAACCTCAGACTCAAGTTCTGCTGGTTCCCCAACACGCCAAATATTTCAATGCATGTGAAGGAATGCATGAGGACATTTTTCAACAGATGCACTGATGAAGCTCATAGATTTGATCTTAAATATTTCAATGAAGGAGACCAATATTGAATACATACTTTATGTGGTTTGAAGCTATTTCAGGAAAATGGGTGAAGAAGAGACAAGAATGGGAGTCAAAAGTGTAAAACATGCACAAAAAAGGAAGCATAGCATAATAAAAAGTAAAATTAAAGAAAGAAATGGGTAAGGTGGAACGTGCAGATGGTGAGATTTGTTAAAAGAAAGTAACACATTCATCTACTCCAATGTTAGACTTCTGCATTAAGGCAAAACAATGTTGTTCGATTGTGGCAGAGCTGAAAAATGCACTGCCATAAAGCATAAAAATGACAAAGCCTGGAGAGGCAAGAGACTGAAAAGTGAGGGGGAGGAGAAGAAGAAAAGTAGGAAGACTGTCCAACCTATACATAGCAGCCACCGCATGTTTTACTCAGCTCAACCTTATAGTAAAGGCAAGGGAGCCTTAAGGTGCTAAATCAGCTGCGGGTAGACATCAATCGCTGCTGGATCAATAGAAGTTGCGCGTGTTATGGGGACTAGGCTCGGCCCTGCCCTCGGGGTCTCAGGCTTGAAAAAGAAAAGAAGCTAAAGGCCAAAGCCCTGTTTATTATGTTGGTGACATCTCTAGACCTCTCGTTCATCTGAGCGCTGATTCACTGGGACAGCCACTGTCAGGACTGCAATTTCACACATGTTGTGAATTATAGCTTTGAATTTTACTGCGCAGAGGCTTAATGGGTATATGGGCAATGTTCAGTACGCTATCCACCAAAGCAGTGGCAACACAAAGAGAGATGACTGACTGAATCTTGATCTTTACCTGCTTTGTATAAATACTTGATGAACTGTCTTGAGGCAGGCTGCGTGACCCTCAGGGTTGAAGGCATCCAATCCGTAGGCTGATGAGTCAGTATGATGCCACTCATGTTACCACACTGTCTATCCACTGACAAAGAGAGCCTTCAAACACATCAGCAACCCTGAGTTGAAGCCATTCTACATCACATCAATCACTCCCATCCAAAACTCAGACTGGCAAATACTGGCTTCAACAAACTGGCAGAGTGAGCTCATTCACTGGCTGTATTTTGTTCTCTACTTAAAGTGCAGCATTTGTCTTTTTGTGGATGTCCATGTGAGGAAAAATTGAACAGTTTACTCTGTAGACCAAAGCCTTCACATCTGTCACATAGGAGTTATGACTCTGTGACTCTAAGCTCCAATGTTGTCTACTTTTAAGCATCAGATCAGGTCCGGGATAGCAGGGAGAGGGACCACTGAAAACCAAGTCCTGCTAATGGACTGTGTGCTATTAGAACAAAATGGGTCTCTTTCTTGTACACAGCTTTTACAGAAAGTGAGCGTGTGTGTGTGTGTGTGTGTGTGTGTGTGTGTGTGTGTCTGTTTGAATCCCTACACTGAAAGATCTATCCGGTCATAAACTAGTAGGGAATGGTGCACATTCATGAAACCGGAATATGAACTGTGGTCATTAGAGTGCAAACACACAAAATATGAGAATTTAACTTAAAACTGTTACAAAACCATGTGAGTGTGAACTTTACACAGCGGCTAATAAATGAAGACTTGAACAACATGCTACATATTTGTGTTGCACGCACCTCTAAGCCAAAATCCTCTGCAGTGATACCAGTATATGACCTTGACTGTTTCAGTCAATCTGGTTCATATGAAGCACTTTGAGGGTAATTCACGAGTCAGAGTCCATCAGGGGATTTAAGTAATTGTTTTAGGTTCATCCTTTTAAGAGATCTCTTGGGGGCACTAGCTCTTGCATTAACTTGCACACTCACCTGCAGTCAAACACACGATAAATTAAACTTTCTTCCTGGTCTTCAGAAATAAGAATGGAAAGGAGTTGAAATTAACTCATCGCCGCTTCCTCTGCCAGCGGTGCCGTGTGCTGCGTTAATGTCTAGAGATTTGGGCTCCGTCTGGGAAGCCAGTTGGATGTGGAAATAAACTGTGGCCAGAAACTGAATGCATGGACCTCTATTTCCATACAAAGAGAGGTGTATTTGTTCAGGGGGCATCTTTAATGGAGGAAAAGAGGATGAATGCAGATAGTTTATTTCCCTGTAGGATGAAGACAGCGATGGAGAGTGACAGTAAAGTCTTTTCCCCAGGGAGGTCAATTAGCCAGCTAGCAATAAAAAAAAAGATGGAAAGAAAATAAAAAGCTTACTGATTAAGTTTGCAAGCCTCTGTTTCACGAATAAACAAATGCAACACATTGCTGCAGAGGAGTACAATTTACTTATAAATTACAATTGTTGTTCTTCAAAGGAGGTTATATTTGTCTGTTGGAAAATGCTAATTTATCTCAGAACTCTTTAGATTTGAATAGTTCCTTTGAAACAAGACATATCTACAAATTGCAGGTCCGTCCGTCATAATGCGCATCTCTGTTGAACCGTGTAGAGCAAGTGCAGAGCTAAGTTTGACGTTGTTTGGATTAGAAATGCAAAAGTTATCGTTAAATACATATCAGTAAAAAAAAGCACACATTGGCTCTAGCCGCTGGCCACTCGCCCTCTCACACTGCACACTGAGTGAGCACAGCACAGGACCAGAGACAGACAGGGTCGAAGAAAGCAACGGAGCTTTGGCTGCTAAAATGTGACATACACCTCAGACCCACAAAAATGTGCAAAGTAGCACTACTTTGGACTGTCTTGGACTTTGTATAAACAAATGACAATTCCCGTATTTAAGGACGTTTCAGAATCCCACACATGCAAAGCCCAACCAGCAACAGGTAATAAGTGGCAGACAGAGCGTGATGCCCAATGCTTATAGGCTGGCTACCAGACACGGTTTTAGAGTCACATGGTTGTCTGTGTTTGGGGGCGGTAACCTGCACGCCACGCGCAGACGCCACATGCACAACGTTTTTCGCTAACTGGAAACTCAACAAAAACAAAAGCCAGACACTATATAGTAATAAACTGCTGTAAGCTGTAGCATACATTCACCACTTCTAAACCGAGAACATACCAAAATCTCAGAGGTTTTACCTTCACAGTTTTGTGCAATGTGAGAACATCTCAGAGCTGAAACGGGCAGACACAGCACTTTTCATTAGACTTACCCCCGGGTTAAAATTAAGTATACTGCTAACTAAAAACATTACCTTCGCCAAAATACCCCCTCAAATCATATCACCTACTTCACCATCACTGTCAAGACACTAAACCTGTGTGGAAATTAACACCTCTGCTGAAATGTTAAAGCGTCCATATTATGCTCATTATCAGGTTCATAATTGTATTTTGAGGTTGTACCAGAATAGGTTTACATGGTTTCATGTTTTTGTTGTACTGCACATTACTGCAGATCCTATTTTCACCTTGTGTGTTTAGGTCTCTGTTTTTAGCTACAGAGTGAGACATCTCACTTCTATACTATCTTTGTTGGGAGTTGCACATGCTCAGTAGCGAGGTAAGATCCCATCAGCTAGATAACTCTTTCTCCAACTTTGGTCAGTCCAAGGCAGGATTAGCTGGGAGACTTCTTCTAGACGAGGGACACTTGTGGGATACCTGCAGAATAGGGACATGGAAGTAGTTCTTTTGGAGATTATGGTGAACTAGTGTGTGTTGTAGCGGTGTTTTTCCATTAAGAAAGAGCTAGCATGCTAGTGCTAGCATGTGCTACGGTTAGCCACCTTGTCTTGGCTAGTGACGTAGAAAGCCGTGGAGACTTTGAACACCTCACCCGGAGACTGAAGGCAGAGGACATTCAGAAACCGCATTTCACTCAAAACAACATGGATAGCTTTTTCCCAAGTTTGTATACGTGTGAAAGCACCAGAGAAAATAACCAAATCCACCATCAATTTTTTTTTTCTCCTCTCTCTTTCTCTCGATTAACGCAGAGTGCTGATTAGCTCTCATAAGGCCAGTTGGGTAGCGCAATGCCAACGAATCCTTAACGCTTTGTGATTACATGCTGAATCTGGAACGTTCTCCGTCAGGTAAATCAGTAAGTTAATAGTAGGGTATAGAGTGGAGTTGCATATGAAGTGATTTTGGGGTACAGTTTGGGTTCTACAAGCAGCAATCCCACTTCAAGCAATCTGCTCGTTCCAAACAGGCCCATTTTCGACGGCACTGCACAAGTTTAACAAATTCACATTCCTTTGTTCCTTTGTCTCTCTCATTTGATCTCATTTACCCTCTATTTTTAACTGGCCTTCACTTCTTTGTGTATGTGTGTGTGTGTGTGTGTGTGTGCGCGCACGCACTCACATGTGTGTTTGTGACATCAATAACAGTGATGGGGAAAAGAGCCGAAGACAAATAGTGCCTGGGGTATGGCTTTAAGTGACTCCTGTGTTTCAACAACACACACCATGAGAGTCCTTGGGAGACTGTGTATTAATCCAACAGATTTATGACTAAATCTGTCACGGATGAAAAGAGAACACCCTCTGCCTTTCCTTTAGCCTTTCCTGTGAGAAATATACACCTCGCAGACACACGTCCTAAATGTGTATGTGTACGCCTAAATGAATAGACCGTATACTCAGGAACATAACATACACACATTTCTTTATATAGTTAGCAAAACACATTATGCTCATGTGATTACAGCTAAATGTGTGTCTGTTGCTGTCTACATGTATCAAACATTTGCTGAAAGTCATCTGGTATAGATTTTAGGTTCAAGGGACACACAAATATTTTATTGAGTGAGCTTTTGTTAATGTGAGTGAGAGTGTGAGTACATGATAGTATGTAGTTGTCTTTTATAGAAACTGGTCTATTGCTCATGGTGGGACCTAAAAAGACCAAATGGGAAAAGTAACAGTGAGTTTATGTTTCTGTAGCTTAAAATCAAAAACCTCTCTGTGCTTTAAAGTGCCCATATTATGAAAAAAATCCCTTACTGGGATTTGGGGTGTTATTTTGTGTCTCTGGTTTCTGAATGTCCTCTGCCTTCAGTCTCCGGGTGAGGTGTTCAAAATCTGCACAACTCTCTACGTGAGTAGCCGAGATGAGGTGGCTAACTGTAGCATATGCTAGCGCTAGCATGCTAGCTTTTCTCAATGGCAAAACACTGCTACAACATACATTAGTTCACCATAAACTACAAAAGAAGTACTTCCATGTCCCTGTTCTGCAGGTATTCCACAAGTGCTCCCAAACTTCTGACCGGTAGTGTACATTTTAAAGGCAAAGCAAAACAATTCACACACAGTAAGACCATTAATTAGGCAATTATTATTATGCAAATATTACAGAATAGATGTTAGTTTGGCCCTGTATGAAACACATCAGTACATTTGGTCATCAAAGTATATTTGGAGTTGACTCTGCTGTCCAGATATGAATCATTCATTTGGACCGCATTCGCTCAGAGCGATGTAGCTCAGAGAAAGTGAATTGAGGAGGACGATGCGTTTGATTGGATGTCCAGCCCAGGATTGGCTATCAAATACCACCAAATGGTGAAATGATGAAAACACTGAGTGACAAGGCTGTGACTAACCAGTCGCATTGCAAAAGTCAGAGGACAGTGAAGGACATTAGTGGACAGTCATCCCACGCATTGGTGAGGAGAGGCAGACCTGTCACTGTAAATTCACACGCAGCTCCGCTCACTCAGGAAAGAGTTTTGCTCTTGCCATTTTCCATTCCACCGCAGTATTGCTGTCGCCCCGCTCTCTCTCTTTCCTTTTTGTCATCCACTCATCATGCTCCGTCCCGCTTGTGGAGGCGAGACAGAGGGACGCAGGCAGCGCTGATAGGAGTGGACAGCTGGCTGTGTGCTACGAAGGCTTCTGGAGTGACGGCAGAGCCAGTCTGGCCTGTTGTTGTCACAAAAGTAAACGCCCGCCCCAAACACACACGCATCCACCCCAGACTGCAACACTCCTGCCAACATGTCCATCAACACTGGCACTTCGCAACGCCTGCCCAATTCTTTCCTTTTCTTTTGGTCTTGCTCTTTTCATTCAGTTGTGGCTGCTCACCTCAGTTTTAAATCCTGTTCTTATTCGGTTATTTACCTCCCTCTTTCACCCTACCTACACTCCCCCTCTCTGGCACTCTGCTGACCTCACCAGGGATGACTATTACCTGAGAGTGAGCTAAATCATGGTCAGGTAATGGAACATGTCACCTTCATTGTGAAGGATCACACACACACGCACGCACACACGCACGCACACACACAAACAAAGGCCTCTCCGTTTTGGCCTTTCCCCTTTTTCGCTCCCGTTTACATGTTTATCATTTGGCCTGGGTGTTACTGAAATATAGGGCTGATGTTGTTTCTGTCAGCCCTGCAGATGTAGATGGGGATGTTGGGGAATGGCAGGGGCCTGGGCCAAGAATGAGGCTGTGGCAACTCAGAGATGACCTCCAGCCCTGGCTGTCATTGGAAGGGACAGCGTGGAGCATTGCCTCAGAAAAGAAGGGCTCCTTCTCTTGACAAATATAGCTATCACGAATATGTGAAAGCTCTGAGAATCAGAAGTGTTTTTTCCCTGTTTTGGACGAGGATGAAGAAAAGGGCATGGTTGTATCTCCAAAATGAATTACAAAAAGACTACAAAAGTCATGTTCTTTGAAAATTCATAACATGTTATCCACACTAGTTAAGCATCGGATAGGCTGTACTGTATGTACAGTACAATTTCAGTAATAATATGACAGTTCCCAATCAGTGATTATTTGTCACCATCACTAAATACCAGAGAGAAGACACAAAGATTCAGTTTATTAGCCAAGTATTATAGCTAGTGGGCCATTCCATTACATTTTAATAAGCCTATAAAATGTGTGCTGACTAGTCTGTACACTGAAACAGCATGACTGAGAAAGAAACATTTTGCATTTGAAGAACCATAAAATATGAATGCCAAACAAGAACATGGAAGTGATAGTGATTTGTCTGCCAAGTGAAATCTCTGGTCTTTCAAAGCCCCTCAGATGAACCACAAAGTCCTAATAATTTACAACCACTTATGAGCCCTACATGCTAAATGGTAGACGTATAAGCAGCAGAAGTAGTAGTAAAAGTAGTATAAGTATTAGTACTGCAGTACTTCTCGCCATACCCCAAGAAGCTGAACAACTCAAACAAAAATTTTATGAAGTGAACTAATTTATTACGAGGGAGCGAGAATAAATAACTTATTGAGTTTAACAGACTTGAAATCTTGTGACTACTGAGACCTAACTAAACTCAACTGTCTCTTGGTTTTGGGTTATTCTTTTTAGAAAGGCTTCTTTCTTCAAATTTGATAAAAAAAGTCGCTTATGCAGACTCGTTTGTCATTTTGACAGTTTTTTATCTGATAAATTAAAAACAATACAAAAATGATTATATGCCCACTTCAGGCCCTATTAAGTGGTATTCGTGTGGACTGAATTGAGTAACATTCTGCAACAACATCGATTTTTTGGGGGATTTTTTAAAATCTCTTCAGCAGTGCTTGCGATGCTTGTGCATTGGCCGGCTTTGATTTATTCTATTTGACAGGGAAAAGCTTGTTGTTGCAGCCGACGGGTCTCAAGTAGAAGATGTTGCCGCTTCAAACCAGCAAATGAACGGCTCATACAACAGCACGTGGTTGGTACCATCTAATACACTCTTCTGTGGCATGATGTGAAATTTTGATACCTTGTTAAATTTTCCTCAAATGTCATTGAGAATTAGCATAACATTTTCCACTGGAAAGTGGATGTAGACAAGCATCAAGCCGTCGCTGGTACTTTATTTCCCTTTCCATAGATATCTTAGAGGTGGCATGCAAACTTGGTGATCTCCACTGGAATATACAGTGAGGAAAATAAGTATTTGAACAACCTGCTATTTTGCAAGTTCTCCCACTTAGAAATCATGGAGGGGTCTGAAATTGTCATCGTAGGTGCATGTCCACTGTGAGAGACATAATCTAAAAAACAAATTCAGAAATCACAATGTATGATTTTTTAACTATTTATTTGTATGATACAGCTGCAAGTAAGTATTTGAACACCTGAGAAAATCAATGTTAATATTTGGTACAGTAGCCTTTGTTTGCAATTCCAGAGGTCAAACGTTTCCTGTAGTTTTTCACCAGGTTTGACACACTGCAGAAGGGATTATGGCCCACTCCTCCACACAGATCTTCTCTAGATCAGTCAGGTTTCTGGGCTGTCGCTGAAAAACACGGAGTTTAAGCTCCCTCCAAAGATTCTCTATTGGGTTTAGGTCTGGAGACTGGCTAGGCCACGCCAGAACCTTGATATGCTTCTTCCAGAGCCACTCCTTGGTTATCCTGGCTGTGTGCTTCGGGTCATTGTCATGTTGGAAGACCCAGCCTCGACCCATCTTCAATGCTCTAACTGAGGGAAGGAGGTTGTTCCCCAAAATCTCGCAATACATGGCCCCAGTCATCCTCTCCTTAATACAGTGCAGTCGCCCTGTCCCATGTGCAGAAAAACACCCCCAAAGCATGATGCTACCACCTCCATGCTTCACAGTAGGGATGGTGTTCTTGGGATGGTACTCATCATTCTTCTTCCTCCAAACACGGTTAGTGGAATTATGACCAAAAAGTTCTATTTTGGTCTCATCTGACCACATGACTTTCTCCCATGACTCCTCTGGATCATCCAAATGGTCATTGGCAAACTTAAGACGGGCCTTGACATGTGCTGGTTTAAGCAGGGGAACCTTCCGTGCCATGCATGATTTCAAACCATGATGTCTTAGTGTATTACCAACAGTAACCTTGGAAACGGTGGTCCCAGCTCTTTTCAGGTCATTGACCAGCTCCTCCCGTGTAGTTCTGGGATGATTTCTCACCTTTCTTAGGATCATTGAGACCACACAAGGTGAGATCTTGGATGGAGCCCCAGTCCGAGGGAGATTGACAGTCATGTTTAGCTTCTTCCATTTTCTAATGATTGCTCCAACAGTGGACCTTTTTTCACCAAGCTGCTTGGACATTTCTCCGTAGCCCTTTCCAGCCTTGTGGAGGTGTACAATTTTGTCTCTAGTGTCTTTGGACAGCTCTTTGGTCTTGGCCATGTTAGTAGTTGGATTCTTACTGATTGTATGGGGTGGACAGGTGTCTTTATGCAGCTACCGACCTCAAACAGGTGCATCTAATTTTGGATAATAAATGGAGTGGAGGTGGACATTTTGAAAGCAGACTAACAGGTCTTGGAGGGTCAGAATTGTAGCTGATAGACAGGTGTTCAAATACTTATTTACAGCTGTATCATACAAATAAATAGTTAACAAATCATACATTGTGATTTCTGGATTTTTTTTTTTAGATTATGTCTCTCACAGTGGACATGCGCCTATGATGATAATTTCAGACCCCTCCATGATTTCTAAGTGGGAGAACTTGCAAAATAGCAGGGTGTTCAAATACTTATTTTCCTCACTGTATCTGTAATAGTGTTTTCTCACCAGTCCATATGGTGCAACAGTTGTAGAATAGCACTGGGTTCCAGATGCCACACTTGCATGTCTGGTCCTGGTTGGGTCCAGCTCATCTCAGTATAGCAGACTGACTGGCCAGGCTAGGCCAAGGCCAGCTGGACTTTATATGGGCCGAGTCACTAGTGCATCTCTATCTTCCTCATCTCTCGCTCTCGCTCACTTATGTCCATCTGCTGTAAAGTCCCTCTCACCCTCATCTCCCCCTCTGCCAATACCTATTCCCATTTCTTCATGTGTGCATCCCTTCCACATCTACAGTTTCGACCAGCTCCTATCCATTTATCCTGCTTCTTTACTTGCGTCCATCCTTCTGTGTCCTCTACATTACCCTTATACCTGCTATAGTCCCTGCACCACTTCCTCCTATCTTTTCTACCTTTAATTTCTCTCTCCCTTGTTCTCTCACTCTTTCCAATCCTTATCCAATCTCATTTCACTTCTTTCGCATTCGCACTACTCTTTTTTTCTGCCATTATTAAAAATTGTGAACTGTTTCCCATGAGTCAGATGGGCTGGTAGAGGTACAGACAACGAGGGAGAGAAGAAGACAGGACCATAAAAAAGGGGGTAAGATGACCAGCAGGGGACTGCAATGCAGGCATGCCAGTGTGTGTGTGCATGAGAGAGAGAGAGAGAGAGAGAGAGAGAGTGAGTGAGTGAGTGAGTGAGTGAGTGTGTGACAGAAAGAGACAGGGGGATAAAGTTTAAGCAGATGTGTGTGTGTGTGTGTGCGTGTCCAGATTGTTTGCTACACTGCTGCCTACATCTGATGTCCGGCTTCCGCAATTATAGCTTTTTTTCATGCCGTAACATGCCACACTTTATGGATTATAAATGATCTCATTATTTGCAGCGCTCATTAGTTTCAGGTCCTAATTAGCCAAAATTAATATTGCTTCCTGACAAAGACATTGGCACTGGCAAATTGGCAATTGACCTCCTTGGTCAATCTGGAGAGAGGGGAAGAGTGACAGGGGAGGTGAGTAGGAGAGCTGGGCAATGACAGCTGCTCTGGTTGATCAGTTTTAGACTCATCCCTCCCTCCCTCCCTCCCTCACTCCCTATTTTGCACTGTCCTACACAAACTCAGATTTGTTAGCAATTGAAACGTCTAACTGGAGACAGACTAGCACAGCACAGATAAACAGATAGGAAAGAAAGAGAGAAAGAACAATAATGTATACCTGGCAGAGAGAGAGAGAGAAAAATATAGGCAGAGATGACAGACAAGCCTGTCTTCTTTAAAAAAAAGAAGCTCTGTGCTTTTAAAGAGGCCTGTTAGATGTCAAACACCTTCTAGGCTGGGAGATAAGTTCAATTATACTGCACTCTCTCCATCCCACTAGTGCAAAACCACACAAACATATGAATACACACACAGTCACACATGCTTTCTCGGCCTATCACTGTGTCTACAGCTAACATGCACACACAGAACACAGAGACACATACTTCGGTATCAAAGATAGTAAGCTGCTTGACTCTGATTGGATAAAAGCTAGCCAATGAGAGCCTGGCTATCAGTATCCTTTGCAACTGGGCGAGCTCATGAATAGTAATGAGCTCAGGCAACGTGACGTCAGACTGACCAGCTGTTGTAATTGGCCTGATTTCTCTGCTTATTTCTTTTTAGTGGCTAGAGCTGACAGAGGAGGTAGCAGTTCAATTTCACATTCACCACATAACACAAATACATATGGACATAACATATTTAAAAAAATGCAAGTAAAGATGTTTTTGTAAGACAGGGCACCTTAAAGCAAATTTGCTGTTCTAGAACCCATCAGGCTTTGCGGTAATTTAACATACTAAAATTTAGACATACTGTCTGTCCCGTTACTGCCACAAGTTGCATCCCAGCACTTGCGAATGCAAAAGATAAGAACCTAATCAGCCAGTCTGGCCATTTTTCTCACACAAATCAGAAAATGGGTTGCATGTGAAGCTGCAATGGAAATATATATTATGCAAATATACTGATTAAAGGTTCTCTAAGCACAGTTTCCTTCTCAGCAGTCCTGGGTCTCATTTTCCAACACATTTTCAAAACATTATGCACACCCCAGTAAGATTTTCTATTAGCTATTACATTATCTCTACTGGTTTCTAAAACCTGTAACCTTTGGATTTTTAAAGAAAATTAGGAGTTTGCCTTGACATTTAATTTTCTTTTAATTTTGTTCAAATTCCAAACATCTTCTCTTTAATTGTAATATTTGTCTTTTTTTTGCATAAAAACACTGAGAAATTACTGTGGAACATACAAACTGCAACCAATACCTGAGCTTGAGTCACAACACTAACTGCCGCATGCATGTTCAAAGGGGCACAGAGAGACAGAAAAAAGCAAACCGATACATTCACACAAACACACATACAGCAGCACACACAGTCACACACAAACATATGCATTCCCCCTTCTCATTCTTACAGCTTCTCTGCAGATCAGGGAGAGGTGGTCGCTGATGTGAAACATCAATTTCCAGGTTAGCTGCTCTGCGTGGCTCAGGCAGGTATCAGCCGTGACCCACCTGGGCCAGATAAACAGCTGCAAGAAGCTGATCTGCCACCCAGCAATGCACCTCTCAGTACTGGGGAGTGGACGTGCACACACACACACACACATATATATATATATACACATATACACAGTAAACAAATACTAAAACCTGAAACAATTAATTAAATGTGAGAAAAGAATGGAAAAACAACAACACAAAAACAGCCAAATTACATTTCTAGTAAATAAATGTGGTGTTTGAAAATCACTCATTTCTCCAAATGAAGGAGAACACATACAGCCCTGCATAAACACACACACACACACACACAATGCATGAGCACTGCTTAGGTAGAGAGTTTACCCTTTTGATACTTTAATCATTCAACTTGCTGGGATTAAACCGGGTTTAAACCTGAGGCGTTTCAGATAGGAGTCTTGCACACAAATACACACACAAACATGTAAACAAACTGAACTCTGTGATGATGCTGATAGTTTGGGGTAATAAAAAAAATGGATAACTAGAATCACCATCAAAAAATTGTGGAGCTCAGCTTTGATGATTCTGCATGCTCTCTCTCCCTCTCACTCACAGACATGTGACCTATTTCATTTGAGCCTAAGCTTTATTTGGAGCCTGAAAGAGTGCATCAGTGTGTGTGAGCCCATCCTCAGCTGGTCAGGTAATCTAACCACAGACACCATCACAGTGACGCATGTCAGCTCTGCGCTGGGCGCCCTGGCAGCACATCTCAAACTGGTGTCGCGCCACATTCCCACAGACAATTTCAATTAACTTTTACAACCCAGAGAAATATCTCGCACCCTGCTTGAAGCTGTTCAACACGATTTACCTGTCTTTGTCTCCATCTCTCCATATTCTCACACTCTGTACTGTCTGGTCATAACACAGAAAAAGCTGAATAGAATTAGGCAAACCACAGACACAGTCGCATGTTTTTTTAAAAGGAGATCAGAAGAGATCACTACAGTGTAAAGTGTCTAAGACTGTCTCGGAAGAAATCTCACGTAAGATGTTGGACCAGCTGAAGCTGAACATCGATATATCACCTCCTTGAGAAGCTGTTTTAAAGCTGGACCTACAATGACTATGAGCACCCAAAAATGAATGCTATAAAACCATAAACTGACTGTTTTCAGTAAAATGTCAAATATGGAGATGTAAGGTCAAGGTTGCATGTGCCCTCCCTTTTTATTGGTCTTATCTGTAATTTACACCAGAAGTGACACATCGGATGACATGTTAGCACTACCTAAGCATCCATTCGTCCAACCCATGCCAAATCTCTCTGTCACAGCAGTCACCTTTCAGCTCCTGAGGTGCTGAAAGGAGCAACCGGACAAATTGTCTTCAGTAGACTGAGTATCACAAACACGGGAAACTTGAGACTGACTGACTGTAAATACAGGCTATCAGTTTAAAAATCATACTGTACAGAATTTAAGATTTGAATGATTGCCATGAAAACATTCAGAATTTTGAGGGCAAAATGACACGATGACACGACACGTCAGGACAAAGGTGAACTTTCTGTTGATTGTATCTGACAGCATGAGAGAGACATTACCTAAAGCCAGAGTGTTTCATAAAAGCATTGTTGCACAGGACAAGGGCTATGGGTGTTACAGTGACACACCTGCACAAACTGTTCAGATGCAGTGCTGGAGAGAAATTAGGACATGTAGTCAAGGACTGTACTTTGAGGGAATCATAACTTAAGCACTTAATGCTTTCCTTTTTTATAGTAGTTTGTAGTTACTTTAAACTCCACTACTTATTTGACAGCTATAGTTACTCTCTACATTCCAAATTCAGATTTTTAATCCAAAACATTTTCAAATATAATGCAAATGCATCACACCGATGTCTTGTCACTGACTGAGCTACCCAGTGATATAAGTAGGGGTGCAACGGATCATAAAACTCACGCTTCGGATCATGGTTTCATAGGTCACGGAGCGAATAAAAAAGACTGCTGCTGATACGAAGCTCTGTAGCCTTCGGCTTTTCGAGTTCTTCCGCTCCTCCAGTAGCCATGACCGTCTCTATCAACTGATTTAACATGCCCTGTGCGCATGAACAGAAAATAAACTGTGTTGCCTGTATCTTTTCACGCCAACTCTCCATAGAGATTTATCAGCCTACTTTAAGTATGGACCATGGATCAACTATGGTACACCACTAATATAAAGTTATATGAATTTGTACTTTAATATTAGCAATAGTAAGTACGTTTACTAGTACTAATACTTAGTTACACATTGTTGCATATCCATCTGTAATTCTACCAAAGTACCAAGATTTAAACTGTATTTTACACTGTGGTATTGCTATTTTTTAAAGTGATGGATCAGAGGAATTTCACCCTAGGGTCCTTTGCACCATGAGTCAAACAACCCCCCCAAGAAGCTTTTTTCACCTGGTCAAACAGTTAGCCTTATCAGCTGGTTAGTTTAGCGCATGCGTTAATGGAACCAACTGTGTATCTCATAAATTACCCCACTAATAATGCCCAAATTGATACCAAACTTCTAAAGTAGTACAAATAGGTTATGTACTCATAAAACGATGGATTGGAAAGTTTGGAAGTACACCAGGAGTTTATTTAACACCTGCTGGTTTCTGCTCTCTGCTGCTACTGCTAACAGCAGTAAGACGAGTGCTTAGGGACGTCTACAAATTACACCAAAAAGAGATACAACAAAAATATGTATTAATTTAACTTATTTATTTTTTTAAATGTGTGCTGTAGTACAACTTACAGGAGACAAGTTAAAATTGAGGTAAGTTTTAATTTCAGTTAATTTAGTTTTAATTACTCCAAGTAAATGAAAAGAAAAGAAACGAGTTGGTTACATTGTCCTGATCTAAAAACTTCATGAACCCACTCATACTATCTATCAAGCAAAATGATCCATCCAGATGTTTGAGTCTCATTTTTATATTTCCATGTTTTATTTTTCCTGAACGAGTAAACTACAGAAATTTGACACTGGGATAAATCAAGGCAAAGTGGTTTAAATGTCAATTATAAAAACTTAAATTAAGCAGTTAAGTAAGCTGACTTGTTCTGCCAATTTTCTTTAGAAATGTCTTGAAATGTAAAGATGAATATGAATTTTTTTTTATCCCCCTGCTACAATTATATACAATTCAAGACTGCATATGCGACACAATTAGTTGTTAAAAAAAAAACATTGTTCTGCAGTGCATGCAAAAACGCAAGACTGAAAATCAGATAAAGAAGATTAGGGATAAGTGAGGAAAATCAAATTATGTCTAAGTATGAGCAAGATGCTTAGCATTTGTGGAAGCTCAGAAGCAATGTTGCAATGAGAGACCAGAGTGTTTGCATGGGCCATAACAACACTAAGACATCACGTGCTGGGTTAGCACAGACAATATAGCGCAGCACGACGTCATGATGGATGGTGTGTTTGCAGACACCACTGAACCGTGGACCCCATTATTTCCTGGGGGAGGAAGGGGGGCAATGCACCATGGTGGAGAGATAAGGGATGATTGACTAAACCAAAACAGAGGTCCCCCATGAATGGCAGTGTTTTGGCATTATTGGGAAGCCATTGTGGGATTCAATGCAACAGCTCAATGACAGCAGAGAGCTGTCACTGGAAGTAAGGAGATCAAGTGTATCCCCTTCCTAAAGTGAGGTAGGAGAAGACTCTTCAAATGGAGAGAAAACTACCAGTCATTAAGAATATCTCCCAAACATGTTGGGACTCATCTCCCGCTGAGATCAGGTGGTTCAAACCCCAACAGGGAGGAATACTTCAATTCTGCAGCTGGTACCGGAGATAGGACTTATAAAACTAAGACACACACGCACTCTCACGCTAATGCACACAGCACCTCTGCCAACTCAACTCATAAACAGTGACAGATACAACAGCAGTTGCCAGAAATGCAGAAAGGACACACATACCGCATTCCAATTTGCCTAAATGAGAGCTGAAATCAGGAGCATAAACAGACCTCTGTGCTGCCCTGCTCACAGTCAGACAGTAACAAATATCTAGAGCACATATCCTGCAGGCGACAGGCCTGGACACCAGCCAACATCCCCAAAACACTGAATCAACTCAAGAGGCACGCTCCTTCTCCTGACAATAGTCTGATTACCCTTTCATTTTATCACTGCTTATCTTTCTTTTTTGATGCTTCTGTTTCTGGCCCGGATTATCTGGACTGTAGAGACAAAGGACAGACAAGATATTCTTGGATGTCTTCTAGTCTTCTGCGAAACAATGTGCCAGTGTCGTGAGGTAATTTCAGATAGTTGATAGGTAAAAAAATAAATAAAGGGTTCACACTTTTTCAGAATGTTTTAGACTATGTTTACTGATGAAGAATCATCAAACATTAAGGGGAAGGGTAGAGAGGTTCCAGCTTTAAGCCCTTGGAAGCATAGCAATTCCCCCCCCACACTTTTTCTCCGTCTGCTTTCCTCTTAAAAAAATTAAGTTCACATATTTACTTAAATTGACTTTAATGTCCATCAAAATATAGATACCATTGCATAAAATGTTACACATATTGTTAGTGTACACCTCCCACAGGAGCTGCTGGTGGACTTTTACCTTGCCACAATCAAGAGCCTACTGATCTATGCTGCGCAGTGTGGTAGCTAGAGCAGCTGCACTGCTAGATCTGCAACGATGGGTAAAGGCGGCTCAGCGAGTCATCAGACCTACACTGCCACCTCTGAAGGACAATTACACTGGCTGACTACAAAAGACAGCCAGCCGTATCAAAGAAAACCTGTCTCACCCTGGACACTGTCTGTTAGCCTCCCTCCCCTCTGGAAGAAGACAGTATAATTAAAAGAACCACAAACAGACTGAAAAACAGTTTCTACCCAAGAGCTATTACTCTAAACAATTACCCCACCAACCCACACACACACTACCCACTATACACATTACTATCATATTGCACATACAGTATCACCATATATGATGCCACTTAACCAACATTGTACCGTTTAGGACACTCATTTTTATCCCTTATTTTTGTGTATATTTTCTTTAATTTCTGTTTCCTTTATTCAGTATTACTTATTTATCTGAATTGTATTAACTAATTTACTGTACTTTGACGTTTTACTTATATTATATGCAGAGGTGGGTAGTGACGAGTTACATTTACTCTGTTACATTTACTTGAGTACGTTTTTGAAAAAATTGTACTTCTAGGAGTAGTTTTAAATCACTATACTTTTACTTTTACTTGAGTAGATTAGTGAAGAAGAAACTGCACTCTTACCTCTGGTATAACGGCGGGACAGGTTAGCTTTACCCCCCGGCCTCATAGTGAAAGCATGGTTACCTTTTAGGAAAAGTGTGAAACAGCAGCTACATTGTGCGGCGTCTTCTGTGTCGACCAAAACAAAACGGAGCATTCAAAAACTCAACATCTAACCTGAGGAAACGTAGCGGTAGTTTTAGTTTTTGCTGTGGAGAGGTGGATGTTTGTCTTTTAGGTTACATACAGTATGTTTTACACATGCAGTATCCATCCAAATTTAATGTGACAAGTCTCTCACTTAAGCTATTTTGTAATTAATAAATTAATTTTAATTTATTTTATTGATTGGATGAACAATAATTTGCCTAAATATGATTATTTTGTATCTTTGTCTGTCTGATTGATGCTTGTGTTAAGAAATAAATCAGACGTTACTCAACAGTTACTCACTACTTGAGTAGTTTTTTCATCAAGTACTTTTTTACTCTTACTCAAGTAATTATTTGGATGACTACTTTTACTTAAGTCATATTATTATGAAGTAACAATACTTTTACTTGAGTACAGTTTTTGGCTACTCTACCCACCTCTGGTTATATGCTTAGTCTGATCACTGTCATAACGACTTTCAAATTCAGAGACACATTTAGTTCACATTCCTAATCTCAGTACACATTTGCACATGCAACATTTTAAATATAATAGTTTGTTTTCCTGTAAAGGACATTTTGTAATTAGTTTCGCATGGGTTGAAATGAAGAATTATCAAATAGGGAAACAGGCAAAATCTATTGATTCATATTGAGTTCATGTCTAATGTTTCTGTTAAAGTGCTTAGCTGAAAGAGAAAAACAGAAAGAGGACTTTTAATCTGAAATATGTTATACACAGGGGTGCACATAACTGGTACGCAAGTACGCATGCGCGACAAAAATCAGGAATGCGTAATGCCACTTGTGTTACTACGCGCCTTTGCGTACTTGACCGATCTTCTCATCTAACCTTACACATGACATGTTACTTGCAAACTACAGTCAGAGATGTCCAAAAAGCAACAGACATTAAGCAGCTTCTTTTGCGTTCCGCCACCTACAAAGAAACGCCAACTGGAGCCGGAGAAAAGAGTTTTTTCGGAAAAGTGGCTCCAAGATGTGCAGTGGCTTGAATCTAATGATGAGCGCACTGAAATGTGGTGCAAGATTTGCCGCTCAAATCCACATCTAGCGGACAAAACAGGTGCGTTTTATAAAGGCTCAAAGAATTTCAACCATCCTTTATTTGACAAACATGAAAAGAGCAAGGAGCACACGAATGTGGCGCAAGCCATTGCTAATAAACAAGCTAGCCGAGACGAAATGTCCAGTCGGTCACTTGCCAGATGGCGGGACAAGCTGAATGAAGAACAGCGGCAAGCTCTGTTTAATATTTTTCTTGTTGCCTTCCATAAAGCTAAACACGCACGTCCCATGTCTTCCTATTCTGAGGATATTCCTTTACTGAAGCGGCTAGGAGTAAATGTCGGAGGTGCATATCATTCACGTGAAGCGGGCGCACGGATAATGCAGAGCATCGCTCACACCATCAGCGGGGAGTTACGAGCCAGGTTGCAGTCTGCTGAATTTTTGGGGCTACTTTTTGATGGATCTGAGGACATCACAAAAACTGAGCAGGAAATCGTTTACATCGTGTCTGTGTCCAGCAACGGAGAGTTTACCTCGGACTTTATTGGATTGATTAAATTGGGTGCTGATCGAACCGCGCAGGCCATAACAGACGGACTTGTGAGACTTTTCCAGGACACAGGCTTCGATGACTGGACAACAAAGTTGGTCGCTGTGTGTACAGATGGGGCTGCTGTCAACGTCGGAATCTACAACGGCGTTGTGCCAAAACTCCAGCAACTTGCTGCGGTTGGAGACACCCTTGTGCACATTCTGTGCACCGCACACACATTGGCGAATTGCGTAAAATCAGCTGATCGCAACATTCCTTACTGCGAGATATTTAATCGCTCTGTGGTCAAGCTGCTGCAGTTTTATTTACAAAAAGGTGGAGCAAAAAAAGCTGCTGCACTGAAGAAGCAATGTAAAGAAAATGGGCTCTCCTTTGTGAAACTGGGTAAGTTTCATAATATCAGATGGTCTGCATGGAGGCATGAAACACTGTTTAAATATCAAGACTATTGCCAGCCATTAAAATGCAACTGGCTACGAGTGATAACAGTGACTTGCAGCATATCTGCACAGAGCGTTTTCAGTGCTTTCTGTCAAACATGCTTGACATTGGCAACATTTTGAAGACCACATCCATTAGGTTTCAGAAGGAAAAACTGACCATTGGAGAATGTAAGGATGAACTCATGGTGGCCATTGGACAGTTCACACTTCTGCTTGATGGTGAAGGCCACAGGGCATGCACTGTTTCTAATGCTGATATAGACAAGTCAAACTTACTCAGGGGATTAATTGAAGAGTTTGAAAGCAGATATGACTCCCTTAAGTCATGTGATCATTTCTTAGTATTTGATCCTTCAACATGGCCTCAGGAAATGCAAGATCTCCACAGTTTTGGAAACACAACAGTTTGCAACATTCTCAAGAAATATGAGGCCACCTTGCAACTTGACAAAGACACCACTGTGACAGAATGGATGCGCTTAAAGAAGGCAGGAAAACGCCTGGGAGCCTCTTCTGTGTATGACTTGGTCCAAATAGTAAATACAAGTAACCCAGATGCTTACTCCAACATCAACAAGGTGGTTAAGCTGTCTCTTACACTGCCTTTAAGCAGTGCAGTTTGTGAGAGGGGATTCTCACATCTTAACATAATAAAAACCAAGTACAGATCTCGTCTGACACATGCTCGTCTCTCAGCCCTGATGCACATTCACCTGTCAAAGCAGACCACAGAGACGTTTAACCCAAAGCAAGCTGTTGACCTGTGGATGGAGACAGCTAATCGGAGGCTCAACCAAGGACAGGGACGTGCATCTGCAGCATCTTCATCATCTACCATGCAGGAAGCTGAAGCAGAGGACAGTGGGGACGACACTGAAGAGGACAGTGGGGACGACACTGAAGAGGACAGTGGGGATGAAACTGAAGAGGACAGTGGGGAAGACTGCACTTATTAAGACTACGCTGCATAAGGAGTGAGTACCAAACACCATCTCCTGGTACTCACCTGAGTAACTCACTGAAAAGGTTATGTGCACCCCTGGTTATACAGCTCATTGATGAAGCAGACCATAGCCAAATACAGAGCCACTAGTCTGCACATGCTTAGGTCTCCTCCACAGTTATGTGTGAATCAGCTGGTCGGTCAGTGATTTGCACCGGGAGAGGCAGCCTGGTAAGGAGGCCGTTGGTAATTGTCTGGCCAATCATTTGATCAGCAGCAAAACGGAGCCAAGTATTACTAACAGGGAGTCAAATATGTATTCCCCAATACCAAACGCAAAAACCTCTTGAGCATGAGAAAAGCCTCAAAGCAGCATTCATGTTCGTCTTGCAGTCTTTAACATGCCAAAGTGTTTTAGAAATATTCACAGTTCCTGGCACAATATATACAGAATATTATCTTCTAATGTATCTTACGTATTAATGTGTCTAATATCAAATTAGCAAAGAGATGGGAAATCCTAACACACGAAATGTTAAGGTTCACTCTAAATGTATACTTTTATAAAGCAACTGACTCTGGACTTATCTTCCAAATAAACTTTAACAAAAGATAGCAATTTGTACACATAGTCATTACACTTAAACATTTATGCGTTAATCCACAAAGCAGTGACATATTTAGTCATGGGATGACTGTGTGTTGTTGATTGTGTTGAATGTGTTGATTAATA
This sequence comes from Etheostoma perlongum, assembly GCA_026937815.1. NCBI lineage: Eukaryota > Metazoa > Chordata > Actinopteri > Perciformes > Percidae > Etheostoma > Etheostoma perlongum. The sequence goes on from CM049387.1 coordinate 10,065,239, forward strand.
CATCATTAATATAATTAATCATATAATAGTGATGAATACTGCTTTGTACAACACAGGGACGTGAAAGAGTGTGTCCGGAAGAAGCCATAATGTAGAGTGTGCTAGGCAGCTAACAGTGGGAATTGGCTGGGGAGAGAGTACACAGACATTATCAACACGTTTAGGGGAAGGCTTTAATAAGTCGTTCCTTGGGGCTATTTCCTGCTCCTTAATTATTATTGAATTAGGAATGCCACAGAGCTAATTAAAAGTGCAAGGTATTTACTGTGGCAGTAGTGTAGGAGAATGAGAGGGAGCAGAGGAGAACGAGTGAAAAAAAGGAGAGGGAAGAAGTTCCGAGAGAAAGTGGATATTTTGTTTTAACTGCGTCTGAGTATCGTTAGCCTTAGCTAAACTTAATGTAAATACATGTAACCAGACAGCGAGGCCTGATGATAGATTGGCACAAACTACAAGACATACACAAACCATCCCAGCAGAGTGTGGAAGTTTTTATTTGAATGTGTTGTGTTCTTTCCACAAGTTAATTACTCAGTAGGGAGGTTAATCTGCCGAATCAGGGCAAAGTGGATTAGGAGATGAGAGCGTTTAATCAAAGTGTTCTCTTAGTCTAATTACACATCCCATTTCCTGACACAACGCACTGTTATCTGCCACTGCATTTAAACATCAGCTCCTCCGTTTAGCTGCCCCCCCCCTAAGAGTGAATGATCCCACTCTCTGGATGTGACGAAAAAAGCGTCAAACATAAACATATGCATGCATACTTGCACTAAATGGACATACACACATGCATACACAGACACGCAGAGAATGAACATGAATATGGTGAGAATTTAGTTCTGAAAACCATGAAATATTCTTCTTGTCAATAATAAAATAAATGATCTTAGGCATTTTACCACTGCAGTGTATAGCAGACCACTAATGTAGCCTAATCATGCATCACAGGCATCATTCTTACGAGTGGAGACTAAATATTCCTTTTGGGTTCAAGTACATGTAACAAACTGAGGGTGTTGTTTGCCTGCAAGAAAGACAATGAAAATTGTACCGGGCTCAGTGGTTAAAGAACAGTATATATGTCAGAGTTGTAAGATCACACAGAGTGAGGGCTTTCTCCCATTGTGTTACGCATGGTCCGGCAACACACATCTGTCTGCAGTAGCATTTTTATGCCAGTTCCTGAACCAAACCTCTTGCTGGTGGGAGGGGGAGAGGAGCGGTGTAGTCTTAGATCAAATATCCATGGTGTTTGGATGTGTTCCCTCATCACTGATAAATAGTCATGCGCTCCAGTCTGCCCCGCAGACCTGAGGCAACTGGCTCGGAGGCCTTGAGCTTAAGTCACTGATCTGCTGCCTAGACAAGGCCATGTAGTGTTGGGAGTATGCACACATGTGTGCAGACCAGTTTTAACTTCAGGAAGTCTGCATTGCTTACCTCCATAATACAGTATAAATGCTCTTATTGTGCATGTGTCACTCACTTAGTTGCTACACAGACTGCCTCTTGGTATCACTTCACACAACAAGACTAAGCCCAACAACCTCCATGGTAACTGAATGCGACCAATTAGAGTGGCTATGGAAACTTGATCTCTGTGCCCAAGTCATGCAGTTTGGCAGGTGTCTAATTTGTGGTAAAATAATGGCCTAATGAAGTACAGAGGAATGCATAAAGTTCTGAATATGTTTAAACCGCCTCCATTGTGCTCTGAATTCATAGCTATTGTGCTCTGAATAAACAGCTTAACAATTATTTATTCCTTGCACAATCATTGCACTGAACCTTGAGATGGGAAAATATGTATTTTCAAGCTACCCTTTATTCAAATCAAGAGTAAGAGCAATGTCAGCATTGAAATTGCTGCCAGTCCACACCAGTGTGCTGGAGGATAAGTAATCTTGAGTTTTTGTGAGAAAACGTCACATCCTCTATTCCTCTCTCTCACACGCACACACACACACACACACACACACACACACACACAAACATTGTGGCTTGTGTGTGCCCGTGTGTTCATGTGTTTGGAGGGCCTCCTAGAAGAGGACAGGGCCTCCTAGACGAGGACATCTGCTGAGCTAATAAACAATAATCTTGACAAATTGTCACTGTCCAATCAGTCAGCCCGCCCTCATAATCACACCACTGAAGAAGCCATCACAGGCCGAGCCAGGGGCATGACTGACAGCTCTCTGGACCAGGGGAAGGCGTTGCTGGACCGAAGCCCAGCTGCCTGAGAAGAGGACACAATGATTCATGGCCAGAGGGCAACCTGCACAGAGTGGTTAGGGAAATTAGCAACGCCACCCACCAACACATCCATGCCCTTCACTGGTTAGAACACAAGCTGACTGAATGAAGAGATGGCCTTGTGCCAGAAACCGCTTAGTACTGATGGACAAAGTTGCTAAATCAGGCAACTATGAGGGCAATGATGTTTGGGGTCATGATGATGATGATTTACTGTAGACTCAGTGGGTCTCTGTAATCTTCCTTGGAAGTACAAAACACACAACCACGATGATGATGATGATGATGATGGAGATGATGCTGAAGGTGATAGTGACAGTGTTAATGACAGAGGTGTGGTGGTGTATTTAAACTTTCATGACCCCAAGAAAAATGTGACAAAAAGGGAAACATTATAGGTCGTCTGGGCCTGAGACAAGCAACTCTGAGGGTGTAGACACAAAAGTGAACACTCAGACTAGTAGTGCTGACAGACTGGCAGAGTGTAAAGGTCATGTGATTAAAAAATAATAAAACTTCTAGAAAATCAATCCAATATAAAGGATTTTAATTCCTAGCCACTGACACCCTCAAAGATGATGAAAAGCCAGACTTCAAATTGCCCTGTCAATCACTACAACCAACAGAAATGACAAAAATAAAGGTAGGGGGAATAATAGATCCAAGAGAAAATGGACTCAACCATGTCTGGTGTTTATACCATAACCCATACTGCAGCGTTGGGACACAACATACAGTGGATATAAAAAGTCTACACATCCCTGTTAAAATGACACAAAGATAAATCATGTCAGAACTTTTTCCATCTATAATGTGACCTATTACGTGAACAATTCAATTGAAAAACAAACTGAAAACTTTGAGGGTGAAAATAAAAAATAACAACGTACAATATCGTGGTTGCACACCCTTAAACTAATACTTTGTTGAAGCACCTTTTGATTTTATTATAGCACTCAGTCTTTTTGGGTAGGAGTCTATTAGCATGGCACATCTTGACGTGGCAATATTTGCCCTCTTCTTTGCAAGAGTGCTCCAATCTGTCATACTGCGAGGACATCTCCTGTGCACAGCCCTCTTAAGATCACCCAACAGATGTTCAATTGGATTCAGGTCTGGGCTCTGGCTGGGCCATTCCAAAACGTCAATCTTCTTTTGGTGAAGCCATGCTTTTGTGGATTTGGATGTGTGCTTCGGGTCGTTGTCATGCTGAAAGGTGAACTTCCTCTTCATCTTCAGCTTTCTAACGGAAGCCAGAAGGTTTTGTGCCAAAATTGCCTGGTATTTGGAACTGTTCATAATTCCCTCCACCCTGACTAAGGCCCTGGTTCCAGCTGGAGAAAAAGAGCCGCAAAGCATGATGCTGCCACCACCATGCTTCACTGTGGGTATGGTGGGCAGTGTTGTTTTTGCGTTAAACATAGCTTTTGGAATTATGGCCAAAAAGTTCAACCTTGGTTTCACCAGACCAGAACACATTTTCCCACATGCTTTTGAGAGACTTGATGTTTGTTTTTGCAGACTTCAGCCAGGCTTGGATTTGTTTCCTTGTAAGAAAAGGCTTCCGTCTTGCAACCCTACCCCAAAGCCCATTCATATGAAGAATATGGGAGATTGTTGTCACATGTAGCACATAGCCAGTACATGCCAGAAATTCCTGCAGCTCCTTTAATGTTGCTGTCGGCTTCTTTAAAGCCTCCCTGAGCAGTTTTCTTCTAGTCTTTTCATCAATTTTGGAGGGACGTCCAGTTCTTGGTAATGTCTCTGTTGTGCCATATTTTCTCCACATTTAATGCTTTTAACAATGAGATTCCTCTCATGGTTTGGAAGCTTTTTGCGGAAATGGGTTTTGCTCTGAGGTGCAACTAAGAAAATGTCGGGAAAATCAGCTGAACTTTATTTGTGATTAATTAGTCGCTTTAAACAATGGCAGGCGTGTAATGACTTCAATTTAACATGAGTTTGAATGTGATTGGTTAATTCTGAACACAGCCACATCCCCAGTTATAAGAGGGTGTGTACACTTATGCAACCAGGTCATTGTAAGGTTTTACATTTTTATTTTTCAACCTCAAAGATTTCTGTTTGTTTTGCAATTGAATGGTTCACATTATAAGTCATATTAAAAGTAAAACTGACATGATTTATCTTTGTTTCTTTTTCATCACAAAAACAGGGGTGTGTAGACTTTTTATATCCACTGTATAAGCAAGCTTATAAAAACAACATGGAGATATCAAATCCATCCAGACATCAACACTAGCATGGGAAATATCCAAAGCATCCCAGGTTTCTTTTGTTCTAGTTCTATATTGTGGAGAATCACTCAGACAACTAGGCTCTGAAGTTTCCTTCTCATCACACAGACAAACACACTACACAAGTAGAAACACACACACCCATCCTGATAAGAGGACATCCATTGCCAGCCATTGACATATCTCACTTTCTCAGTTTATATTCAAGGAATACAAGGACAAACCATTTCTGTGCAGTAAAGTTGAGAAAGCAATCCGCAAAACACAGCTTTACTGTACTTTCTTTAGACAATGTATCAAACACAACATGCTGACACTCCACAGAGACTCACCGACGGGCATATCCTCATAGATGAGAAGGTAGGTCGAGAAGAAGTAGTTCAGGAAACGTGGTGGCTGGTTGGAGCCTGTGAGGAAGAAAGAAGAAATAATGGTAAATAAAATGATGTCAAGAAACTTTGTTTTGAGATTAGGCTTTTCATGATGTTGTTAAAGTGATAAACTGTTAGTTTTCCATTTATATATAATCTCCATTTTAGGTATTGGAATAATGTCAGAATTCTTCCACAGATCAGGAACAACTCCAGTCTAGTCTAGAGCCTATAAGCCTTCTAAAACTTACTACTAGACTGAAAGTTGTTTTTTTATAAATGTTGTTCTTGCTTATCTGCCAGCAGCAGCAACAGCAGTTTATTTGAAATCACACAGTACAGCCGAATACTCAACATTTGTGAAGTGATCTTTAGGAAGTATAGGTGCAAATGCACTGATGCTGATGCCAGTGAACCAACTCTTGTTTCATTGTTTAATTCATACAGACTGTTTTCACGTTGCTTCCCAAAAAGGGGCAGGAGCAAATGTATTCATTGTATGAATGTACAAAAAGTCATCTGGGGAACTGATTTTAAAAAAATAAAAAAATGTTCTGAAGTTTTTGAAGGATAAAATGTCAGCATTCAAGTAACGACAGATAATGCATACCCCTGCTTACTTTCAGCCCTCCAATCTCATCTCAGAATGCACAGCCGTGCTTCCTCCTAAATATTTTTATCACAGATACACACCCGGCCCCTACAGTAAATCAAACTGAACGAGAGCTGTAGATCTGATCAGGAGATGTAGGCTAGATGAGTCTTGCACAGAGTAGCTAACGTCCCTTAGTACATTTCCCTGCTTGGTACTATTGGGTTTGGCCTTTCGGTAACACAGGCAACTCTTTAAATCCACTACAGTCAGCGTTCCAAGCTGGTGCAGCCTGTGCAACTCTGAATATAAAGTACTGTAATGTAAATGGGTCATTGGCTTTAACTTTGTCTTAGGAAACTGGCTAAATACTAGCTTAAGAAGCAGCCGACTACATTCTTTAATCTGTTAGTTTGGAAGCCTAAATGTAAAATGGACACATGGGAAGAACCATCAACACCAGTAGTAAGGTAATAGGATCAAGCCGAGCTGCCTGACCAATATACATCTACTCACATCAGGTGGTGGAGATGGGGATGGCCTCGCTCCCCTAAAGGTTTACTTACTGCCCTCGGTTACATGTTTTTGAAAATGTTCTCCACCATTCCTTGGATTGCCTAGGATTATGGGTTTTTGTACAACAGCCTTATATGACCAGTCAGCAGGTGTCTTTTATTGTTCTATACTGTGATTGTTTTTCTTGTTCCAACTCTTTATTATGTCTTCTACCCATTTTAGATGTTTGGCTGTTTTCATCTGTTTGCTGCTGTATGAGTATTGACTGTCTACTGTATGTCAGATTTGCCTCTGCAGCACATCAGTCACTCGGCAGAGGGACATAAACTTGGCTGTGAACAACAACCCCCTGTGCAGTTATATTCTGGTCAAACTCAGCTACGGAACACTAACCATCTCTCACAGACTTTTATTTCTCAAAAACAAAACAAAAAAAATAACATAAAATAAAAAAAGGTTTTACAGGTTAACCACTTTTTTAAAAGCACTTCGCAGCCAATATAAAACAGTGAGAACATCAATTACACACAGCAATATACTACTGTCAGTTTTGGTCATTATTTTCATGCTTTAACTTGAATAAAATGCTTATATGATCATTCTTGCCTCTAGGTTCCATGAAAACAATTAAACAACATGATCAATAAAAGAGCTTCTTCAAATTAAAATGTACAATTTGAGTGGCGTGATCAAAGGGATAAAATTTCAAAATCAAACTTCAAAATCAAAAAGGTTGAGCACTCATTACCTGCATATGTTTGTGTTGCATTTTCAAATAACAACTATGTACAAAGTAGGGCTGCGCAATTAAAGTCAAAGGTTCAAACCATCAGTAGGAGACCACTGTGGGAGATTTTTCAAGTTGAGCAGGTCAGTTTCTGAGTACTTCTGGGGACATTAAGCGTCATAGATCAGAGCTCCTCGCTCTCACGATGCTCCATGTGGTAAAATCCTTCCATTACGAAATGTCCTCCCGTCCGCATCGTAAAGATGTGTGCAACAGGTACAGGCAGCTGTGGACCCACACCTAAGGTCAGTGAGAGGGGGGACGCTGCCTGGCCAAGCGCTGAGATAAAGTTATCTTCTTTTTTTCTGCCTTCTGCTTTCAAGTGGTGAATTTACAGCTCACACAAACTTAAGATATAGTCTCTGGCTTTTGTTTCATTTCTATCGCGGCAAAAATAATTGTTGCACATTTCTGATCCGTCGTTAGCATAGTTAGCACGCATTAGCTCGAAGGGCTAAATTGGCTTGGTTACCATGTTACGTGAACATCGCGGTCAACTTGAACGTCCCGCTAAACCCCGTTCAAAAGTCTGGTAGTTCAGTAAAGCGCTGCATGACAGTCTAAAGGGGGAAAAAAAGAAATGAATTGCTGAATATTTGTATTTTGCCAAATCTGGTGCAACTAACAAAAATTCTGAGACAGCACTAATTACAAAAATTACATTTGCCTGACATTGATTCCTCTGTATTGGAGGAAACAGCCTTCCATTACAAGAGCACACTTTTCGGGCCTGTTTAAGGGTTAATAGTATGCTGTGTTTGGGCATTGTGATACAAGCTGTTTTGTTGTATTGAAGATCAGGGAACAAAGCTGATGGCCTTTGATCAGCAGATCTGTGTGGCAGACTACAAAGACACTGAAGGGAGAGAAGCCAGTCTGTTTTGAAGTGAGAGCGCTTGATAGAGTGAATCAGTGCTTTGAAAATGAGAGATTTTCATGCAGTCATGTGCTCGCCTATACGGAAGTGGGTGCCAAGAACATGGGAGCATGCTTCAATGGATAGGGGGTGGTGAGGAGGGTTAACAAGCTCCCGTCCATACCTGCCGTGTATTTACTCAGGCTTGGATGGAGTAATGCAGAGAGATCACAGCCTCTAAGTAATCACAGCAATGATCATCAATCCAGTTTGCTGGATCAGGGAGGTAATGTTCAAGGAGGAGTACAGAGTCAGTGTGCCAATGGGTTAGATAGTGAAAGCAAGGGACAGGAAGAAGGCGGAAAACATCAAAAGCAAAGACAAGGTGGGAGGTGAGGACTGCAGAGGTATAAAAAAAGACTTGATTAACTTGTGCTTGATGGAAAGAGGTTGTGGCATTCACATAATAACTTTCCCCGCTGCTTCAGCGCTGTGTGCGATTGGAGATGTCTCCTGCCTGTCACTGTCACACAGTTACCAGGTCTTTCCCAACACAGGAGCTCTCTGTATATTGGTGTCTCTCTCTTGCCCTCACAAAGACACACTCAGCAAGGACGCAGTTCTTAGACCGAACAATAACACGAGTCATTATGCAAGACACACAAGGTGTGTGTGTGTGTGTGAAGAGTGAGAAATGCAATGATGAAATGTGAAAAAATAAATAGACTATGTACATGGCTGAAAGGAAAAAGTGTACAAGTCAAGAAAAGGTAAGGGAATATCATGTGTGAAAAAATCCTTTCAGGCAGTTAATAATCAGGAACAGAGGAAGAAGTAAAAAGAGATTTTGTAAAAAAAAAAAAAAATACTTCTCTTACCTGAAATATTTATATTTTACCAAGTCACTGATAAAGACATAAGAAACCCATACTTATTACATAATCCTCTATTTGACTTACAAAAGGCAGATTTATAGTTATTAAATGTTGACGCTTAAACCCTTGATCAGGAAAGTTTGGCTGACGGAACACACTCCTACAATTATTCATCTTCAAATTCACACTGTTGCACGTTCACAAAAACTGCTGCTGAGTAAAACAATTGTTCTCTGCTTTTTGCCACTGAGAAGCTATACTGGTGCACTGAAAGCTATGCACGGTACCAGGAGTGTATGGTCCTTGAATTAATGATGCAGCATCATTATGAATTAACACAAAAGTCAAAGAGGACTCACCTTCACAGAAGGAGTGGAAAATGAGAAAGGGAAGGAGGAGCTTGGCAAATGTCATTCTGCCGCCTAGACCCACACTCCAGGACATCACCTGCACCTGATGGAGCACACACAAACACAGAATACTGCACAGTCACACAACTGTTTGGTTAGCTGATTATCCACATTGCATTCTGAGCCTAGCCACATAATGGCCAGAGATAGTTCAGCTCCTTTATGTTAGGTGATTAACGTGTAGGTGAGTAGGAGATGCGATCAGTGTAATTAGGGGACAGAAAAAAGATTTGGTGCATGGCATGCTCCAAGCAGGTGTTTCCTTTCCTTGTGTGTTTGTGACTGCCTGAGGGGGTGGGGTGTTGATGAAGGCAAATTCACAGCATGGCTCAATTACAGTACACACTGTTTTATTAACGTTGCATCGACAAAAACAAAAGTCAGCAGCGAAAACAAAAACCAAGGGTTTACATTACATTTTTAAGATGTGGATGGCGCCGCTGCACTGAACCAACTGTAAGGGTACACTTGATAACAAATAATGGAACGCAACATGTGACGAGAACAATTAAGATTGTTAGTGTATTCACGGTCAGGCTCAGGCTGATTGATTAGAGGTGTTTCCCGTCAATGTTGCTGGAAAAAGAGCAGCAAAAACATGTCTTTAATAACCCAGCCTTATCAGTGACTGTCTATATCTAAAATTTAGACATTCTGATAAAAAGGTAAACACTCCAAGCCGACACCTTCAAAATCATGTAATGGTCTTCTGTTGCGTGAGGCTTCCTGTGCCCCTCCTCATCTCATTTCTTCCCTCACTTTGCACTGTCATCACTTGTCCCAGCAAGACCTCACTGTTCAGCAAACTCGTTCAGAGACAATTTCCTTCTGAAGGGCTATCATTCTAAATTCTCCCCAAAGCCCACTGTGTTTCTCCTCATGGTAAAACTCATGTTCAGAGATGGCGCCACTTAAGTACAAAAATAAAGCTAAATAAACTACAGAAACCAGTGTGATATGCAAAAAAAATACAATGTTGCTGCTTGCTGTCTTGTCGGCTGTGCGGCTGTCAGAGATACACAGTATGTGGTGGAATCAATTCAGACAAAGCAGCTGAAATTTACAGGTGAGTGAAAAGGTATAGATTAGGCTGTCATTGCTTATTGTGTGTGTGTGTATATATATATATATACACTGTATACATATAGTGTATACTGTATATTATACATCTGTGTGTGTATGTGTGTGTGCGCTTATATTAGCGGTGTATGTATGCCAGTTTGAATAGGCACATTTGTTTTCATTTGGATTCTTGTTTCCTCTGCATTATTGCATTTCACTTTCAAAATGCAACCTGCATTGCTTTCTCTGCTCTTTTTTTCCATCCCTTCCTCATTTACTTTTTCCCCATCCTTCTTTGCTTATACAACTTCATTCCTCTTCTCCCCTCTCATACCCTTTCCTCACTTGTTATCCTTAGTTGTTGTCCTCTAGTAGAGTATTATCTCGACCCAATACATGCTAGATAGATAGAACGCTGATGAAACAGCCTACAGCCTAAACAGATTACACATGTACACAATATATGTCCTTTTCTTGACAAAACAAAATCACTTCCTTTTGTATCCTATGATTTAGTTGGTATCAATGACACACCTGAGTAGGCCAGGACAATATGGAAAAAATATGGAAAGAAAATCAGATATTGCAATATTCTTGTCCTAATATCTTGATGCCAATATTGTTGGTTTGACAATTGGTGCTTTAACAAAATATCTTCACAATGAGATTTAAGATAAATAATCTTCAGTAATGTAGATATAATGACTAAGTGGATAAAGGTAAATAAATATAAATAATAATAATAATAATAGATGAGCTAGAACAGTCTGGTAACCCAGAAAATGACATCACTTTACTGTAATGCAGCCTTTAAAACCAGGAAAAACACAGGATATCTCCATATATAAGGACAATTAATAAAGCCCATTCCAGGTCTCCACAATAAAAGAAATTCTATAAAATTGGGACGAGAAGGGAAAAAGCCGTTTCAGTCTCCTGTTTTTAAAAAATGTCCCCTTTACAGAATAATGGTACAATCGGATGCCTTTAAATTGAGTAGTGGTACCAAAAATCTGTTGTATACTACACTATCATTTTTAATGTCCCTGTTCAAATATATAATGTAGGGATGTGGTTGCTGCATGTAAGGTCTTTACCTAATTGTCAGCAATTCAACTGATCTCTCTCTCTCACCGCTACATCACCCCCCATACACCTTATCCTTCCTCCAAATGCTAAAGGACATTCTTGGAGATGACGAATGGGTGAAAATGAGTGATGGATGCAGGTTGAGACAGACACGTTGGGTTTGAGAGAGCTGAGGCAGCGACAGTCCTCCTGCAGCAGCAGCAGCCGGCTCTCTGGTCTCACCAGGATGTAGGTGAATTCAATATTAAACATTCACTAAGAAAGCACCCCCACCAACTTACCGATGCACCAGAGCGGCAGGTGGTCCCACCAAACCTTTTTATCTATCTGATCTTTATGTGTAACCTGGATCGTGCTCTCTGGGCTCCTGTCATAGCCTGGCCGTGGTACGAGCAAAGTAAGCAGCTGCAAAGGTCCCTGCTCTGAGCAAATTATAAGCCGCGAGGTCTTTGATTATAACCTAAGTATTCATGTTGCTAATGTTTTATGCATTTTATATTGTTTTAGTATTTGTTTTTTTAGCACCAAGTAACTCTACTGTATATCATTTAAAGGGATATTTTACTGTTGGAAAGATGAATATACTTTAAATTGGGTCAGTAGAAATGTGAAATTATTTTAGAAATTGATGCCTTCTAGGCCGAGAAAAAGCCAGAAAATGTGTTTTTGGCTCATGTGGATGAAAGACACAAAATCCCAGAATGCACTTGCTTCGCTGCTTCACAAGTCCACTCCCAAGCCACGCCTACCGTTTACACGCAGACAGTGAGGCATTCTCAACTCAAATGTGCTTTATTGTCTTTTCAACCATTTACACAAAACAACGTTTCACCGTTGGCTCAAGTGGTGTTACAAAATTAAAATATATAGAAACGACATTTACATTTAGTGCACACAAAAGTACAGCCGTGAATTTGCGTGGAAAGTAGAATGGTCGGCATTTAACAGTCACAAACTCCCCCAGCGGTTAGCAGTAGTCAGATAAAATCACCCCGTTTCTGCACCAGTCCACGCCGTTAACACAGCCCACCTCCACGAGTCTCACCCGACAGAGCAGCATCTGCTCCGGAGGCGAGCAGGCCTGGTAACGAGATAGCAGAGTCGGTACACTGTTGTTCATGTTTCTACAAAAACAAAAACACAACTCATGTTGAGAGTTTTGTTGAAGTTGGATGTCGTCCAGTTTGTTGTCTAATGATCGGACACTGGCGAGCAGGATGGATCAGACAGGTGGCCGTCCAGCGTTAACTTTCCACCTAGCTCGAACTCCTGCCCTCGTTCAGCGTTTCCGCTTTCATACACACCGCCGTCGATGTCCCTTTACCCGGCTAGAGGCATCTAGCGACACTGCAGGCTGAGGTGCTGCTCTCCCGTAGCAGGTGAAGCTCATGTAGTGTGTTGAGTATTCCGTCTGTAATAAGGTTTCCTGCATATTCTCCGATCTGTAGCTACAGTAAGTATCCGGGTGGTACACATGTGCGGTAGTTTGAATGTACATAATTGTTGCTGCATAAAAAACAGAGAGAGGTGTAGCTTAGCTCCAAGAGGACTGACATCAACTCGCTTCGGGTAAAGAGTCCAACCCCCTATGAAGACATGCAGAACTAGGGCGGCTGTAGGCCGTGGCCTCTGGGCAAACATTCCTCCGATGACGCTAAATGATGTTTTTTTTGTGTCATCAGAGGTTTTTTTCCAGACCCACAATACAGAGATATCTAGTCTCAGGAGGACATGAGGGAGGGAAGCACGGTCACTCAAAAATCATTCCGGGTTTCTACTGATACCAAGCTTAATGCTAATTGGTGAAGTATCCCTTTAAGTTGCACCAAGTTCATTTATTGTGTTTATTGTCTCTCTTTTGATCCCTGTCATTCTGCACACTTGCAAATAACACAGTTCATTTTAAACCTGCTGACGAGTTGTTTTTTGGGGGAGAAACACTAAAGTGTTTACCTACCTAACGGTCAGTTCACCCAAATAAACAACAATTTCCCAACTTACCCCTGGGTATTTTACCATGCAGATTCATTTAGTGTGGTCCAGGTTTTGAGATATCTGCTGCAGATAAAATTGAGGGAAACTGAATTCAATTTGTGTTGCTCACTAGATCGAAAATGTACGCCCGAAAAACTCTTTCCAGTACTTGACCTAACTCTTGGTCAACTGTTTTGTATTGGAAATGTATTTTTGCATTGAAGGTTAAAAAAATAGGATTATCTCGAGTAAACAGGACACTGTTTTGAAAAGAGATTTTTCTAAATGTCAATATTTTGAACACCACAAACAAAGTTCCATTTAACCCAGTTGTCTTGTTGGCAGGAATCACCGCTGAAGAGAGACTGTACTGTATGTCTTTAGCTCTGCAAATCAGACTGAAACTATCTGCATGGTTAGATACGGTGAGGGCTATGTGGGAAGAATAGGATTTTGTGACTTGGGAGATCCGACCCTCTAAATGCCTGACATGCCAATATGTTGTTACACTTTAGTTGAACATATTCCTAATTGTGCTATTGTTATGTTTTAGTACCACTTGGAATACAATTTACATATTTTTCCATGGCTGACTCAGGCTATTGTGTGACCATACAATGTGTAGTTTATGGGGCACATCAGACGTACCACTGCAGTCCCTTCAGTAACAATGTGGTGGAGGGAGACTGGGAAGGTGGTAATGCAACCTTGATTAGCACCCCAAGAACACTGGACTTGTCCCTGTCCTCCATACTCAAACTTACAACAAATTCATTGATAATAGACTTTCTGGGAAAGATACTTAAAATTGCAGCAAATTTACCATAATATTCTCCACATAAATGTTAGGAGGAGTCAATCGAAGACATTTAATATAAGCATTTTATGTATTGCTCAAATGAGCATAATTGAAATTACAGGCCTGTCTACCTAGAAACTTCTCTGATGTAAACAAACTTTAGGAGCATCAATAAACATAACAGTTAGGCATTGACTGGTTTTAGCACATAAATTAAACAATCTGTCAAATCAATTTTGGAGTGATGGCAGGTTCAACATCTGACATTCAGATAAAAGACAGGAAGGCATCAAGCACAGTCAGTTACGCATGGGGCAGCCAGTCACTTATGCATGGGGCAGCCAGTCACTTATGCATGGGGCAGCCAGTCACTTATGCATGGGGCAGCCAGTCACTTATGCATGGGGCAGCCAGTCACTTATGCATGGGGCAGACAGTCACTTATGCATGGGGCAGTCAGTCAGTTACGCATGGGGCAGTCAGTCACTTATGCATGGGGTAACTGCAGAGGGCAGGGCTAAGCCGTGATGTGGTCTTCGATGCAAGCAGGGCCATTCTGCAACACTCTACCACTTCATTGGCTATACTGTCATCATCTATCAATCCTTCACTTTCTTCACCACCTCCCTCACTCTGTCAGAGTCACTGCTCATCTTCTGCTCACCCATGACAACATCTTGCACCAGTCTCTCTTTCTGTCTGTATTCCTTTTATTTTTACTCTTTTTAGGCATGTCTCCCTTTCAATTCTCTCTTCTTGGTCTAATCTACATTGACTTGTGTCTCTTCTTTTAATTCACTACGCAACTTGGCTTGTCCACATGTATAAGTATTCTGTAGTCATTTCAAACGGTTTCTCTTTGTGCTAGGCTTTGGCAGATAATTATATCTCCTCTGTCCTGATGTCAAATGTCAACACAAATGCATTTCTTCTGTGGGTTGTGTATTTGTTGTTTTGTCATGTTAAGTGTGGGTACAAGATGACTATTTTCATGTAATTAAAGGGAAATAAAAAGTATAATCTATATATTCCCTAAAAATGGTAGGATACTCTAAGACTGCCTTCAAGGCTTTTTTTGTTGCAAGAGTTATTATTCACCTGTGATTAATTAATCATTAGTTTCACAGTTATGCATCAGGCCTTTAAAATCTCAGACTATTTTGAGTCTATTAAATCAAGTTCAATGTTTACACTTGTACTTGCCCACATGCCCAAGATCTTGCCTTGAATCCAGATTTAAAAGGCAAGCTATTTAATAGCCTAGAAATGATTATTAGGAACACATACAGCTCCCACTGGGCAAAGCCTAGGATGGCTGAGATCCAAGTGTATTTAATGAATTGTGGTCCTATAGCTTATATGACAGTAATGTGTGATTAGTGTAGACAAATATCTGGACCCACTGTGTTCTCTTTAGAAGGGCTTGCCTGCCCACATGGCTGTATCTCCTGGCTCACAGCACTCGATATTATTGATTACATGGCAATTGTGTCTGACTTGCCTTAACCTCAAAAGGCACCCTTCTCAGAGGGAGAGGTGGGCCTGAGCCAGCAGCCAAATCCAGCCAAGATTATTGTAGCAAATCAATGGCAGATTTCTGCCCGCCCTTGGTCCTCATGAAAAAGCCATCACTCATTAGCACAGTGATCACAGACAGATTAGTAGACATTTGGCTTTGTCAGGGAGGAGGGAGGGGAGGCCATGCTCTGATGAGCTGAGTAATGTATTCCTTCCCGCCCTCCTGATCTCTTCATCTCCAACACATGACATGAGTTTCTGAAAACCTTACTCAGCAAACTTAACTCACATGACAAGAGCGCAATTTAAATGGGATGGCATTTGGACTACAGAGTATGTAGTGCTTTCTAAGTAGAAATGATAATCAAACTGACACAGCACATTGATGCTGAGTAAACTCTTCACTTTGGTCGGGTCATCTATGAAATTGCTGGTGCTGATGTTCCACTTTCTCAACAAATTACAGGTAAACAATTATATCTCCTACTGGACAATGATGCACAAGTCCTGCAACCATAGTGGTTAGCACATTTTATTTGGACCAACCTTTTCACACAGAAGGCTCCATATGATCCATGAGTTTTTCTCCATCTGTACAAATCTACCTAAAATCATTAAATAAATCATATGTTGATCAATTGTGAAACATGACACGAAACGCTTCCAGCAGGTCCCTGCTGATTGGCTTCTTCAGTATTCAGTTGTACTACTCTGTACACAAAACATCTACTGCATGTTTGTCAATCCCTGAGGGATCCATCCTCTGTGGTTTATATCATTTCCCAGTTCAGGGGGGGTTCTTTAGGATAGAGGGTCATATTCTGCACAGATCGTAAAGCTCCTTGAGAGACATTTGTGATTTGTGAGATTGGGCTATATATATTTCAAAGTGATTTGACTGGAGCCTCCTCTCGATTAAATTATCAGCAAATCCCTGCTAGGCAAACAACAGTGACAGGTAGGGGACTTTAAGAAACATGCCAAGCCAAACTATTCTTCCAGTAGAGACGCTGTCTGCTACTTCTTTGATTATGTATGGGCTGACAGTAAAGCTAAACTCTGTGGTAGATATGGAGGCAGCTTACACAGGATGTAGGGAGATGGTAATGACCAGAACAGATAGGAGCACTGCAAGGCACCACATTACAGCACACTGTCATAAAACACTTGAGCAGGGACAACTCATACACACCCTGTCCTGTGTTGACCAACACCAGTGTGTGTGTGTGTGTGTGTGTGTGTGTGTGTGTGTGTGTGTGTGTGTGTGTGTGTGTGTGTGTGTGTGTGTGTGTGTGTGTGTGTGTGTGTGTGTGTGTGTGTGTGTGTGTGTGTGTGTGTGTGTGTGTGTGTGAGACATGGGGCCTGAGGGAGGGGTGGGGGCTGATTAGAGTTCCCTTGAGTAAATAGTGGGGGAGAAGCCTCCTCCGGTGCCACACACTGAGACACAGCTGGGTCAGACAGTCTACTGCATTTGTGAAGTGGATGCTGCAGAGCTGTGTCTGCAAAAACTAAATAAAGACAATGTTTGTGCAATGATGAGGGTAACATATTGATGACACTTTATCTTGTAAAGACAGCTACTGTACTCTAACGCAGAGTCAGTGAATACTGCTCAGGTGACATGGTGAAAGAGAGACAGCATACATTAAACCAATAAATAAGTCAATACTTACAATACAAAAAGGTCTTTAAAAAGACGTCATAATGTACTGCAGCATCAGACTAGACCCTAAAGTAATTTGCGCCATCCATAGTTCTCCACATCCAAAAACCAATTTATACAAGATTTATGTGCTAATCATTATAGAACTGTCTTAATATGAGTGGAGTATATTGTAATATTCACTGAAGTACATAATTGCATAATAAAAACCCCAATCCATGCTCATCTTATTGGTTCAAATGATTGCAGTATTTTAGAAAACAAAAATCCAAAAGATAAATGTTCAAATTCTTATTTATTTATTAGTCTGTATTGCATTCCTTAAGAGTTGTGAACTGTGGACTATGATATCTCAATTTCATATCTCAGGGTTTAGAAGTATATGGATAAGTGATAATAGTGTGTTATTGTTCAACCTTGCCTTGCTCCATTTCCACTGTTGTTACAACTGAGAACTCTGTGGTGTCCCTGGCTCGGACAAAAGAACCTGGGTATATTTTATTTATATTGTTTGAAAGCCTCTAATCTAAAACCATATTCAATCTTTATGTGATAGACAAAGTTTTGTTTAAACTGGATGACCAGCTGTCCTTCACTGCCACAATCTGCTTCTGCAGATTCATTCTCCTCATCAGGAGGATACGTCCTTTCCTCAGCCAGGAGGTGGCACAGGTTCTGGTCCGCAGCTACAGGGCTGAGCCTGGAGCCTGGCTCCTGGCTCCTGGCTGGTGTGCTTGCAAGGGCCATCTGACCTCTGCAGCAGCCCGGCTCCTCCACACCCTGCACTGGCTACCTTGAAGACGATTAGAGACACTACTCGCCTACCGTGCTCACGTGGTTAAACCATACATCCCACGCCTGACTATCGCCCAAAAAAAGTCCTGTCCATTTGCTGTCCTGGCTCCTCAATGGTGGAACGAGCTCCCCATTTACATGACAACAGTTCGTATCATATTTGTCTCATCCATACATTGTATGTTGTCATACATGTACAGACAACACTGATCACTGGGATCCTCCATTCTGTCTTTTGTCCCGCTCAATTTCAAGATTATGACGAAGCAGTGAAACTGCCTTGATGGATTTATTACAAAAGAATTTGTAATAATAATCAATTCTACATAATATACAGCTATAATAAAATGAAAACTAAATCATAAAATAGTGAACAGAAATAACATAAATGGATTTCTGTGAAAAAATAAGACAACTAACATTTCTCACATGTTATGAACTTCAAAACCAAAGAACCATGCTACAAAAGATGTGTAGGATGCAAGCAACCATGTCTGCTACCTCCTTTTTGCCTGAGTGCAGACTGACATAATTTTAGCTTTGATTTTAGACTTTTAGTGCTTTTGTGGACAAATTGTAATGAGAACATAATGATACACTCCATGACTGTTTCCTCTCATCCATCCTCAGATAAAAACAGCACAGATCAATGCGCTGTCATGCCCCTTTGTCTTCTGCTCTACTTTTATTCTAATGAATCACAATGTTTTCAGTTTACTCTAGAAAACTTTTCCCGTTTCGGTCCCCCTACAGGTTGGAAGCAAAATTGTCCATTACATTACACTGGACAATGTAATGTAATTGTCAATTCGGCGTCCAACCTGTAGGGGGACAGAAGTCGGAAAAGTTCTCTAGTGTTGCTCTAACAGCTTTTATAAGACAATGAGATGTATTGTTAATGTGTTTTCCTCGTTTTAGTTATCACATACTAAGGATCTCAATGTCTTTTTGCCTCAACTCTCCACTAGTCTGCAATTTGTCTTTCTTCCTCGCTCAAACATTACGCCAGTAAACAAATTCAAAGCCTCCATAATGTGAACTGATTGCCTCTTCCCCAAATTTCAATGCCAGGCTTACTTTGCACTTGGCCATTATCCACTGCAATGAGCCCGGCAAAGCTGTCCCGGCAGAGGCCTGTGTGTATATCAGACAACATATAAACAGACAGCTGTGTCAGAGGGCAGCCGATAGCCTGAAGAGACTATTCATCTCCTTTTGTCTCTCTCTTTGTTAGAGCGCAGTCATTCTCCCCTGCCAACAGCTGACTGGTTGAAAGATCAAAACACACCATTTAGAGCTCCTCTCCAGCACAGATGACCTTTGCATCTCAACACTTCACCTCTCTCCTCATTTAGGCCTGCTGCCTCCCATTTTATCTCACCCTCCTAGTGTCCCCCCACCCCCCCACCCTGTCCGCCCTCTCTCTGTGCAGTTTTAGCCCCACTTCAGGCAGCATGCCATGTGTAAATGCCAACGTCGAGGATTTGTCACACAACAAAGCTGCCGAAAAACTGCAGTTTTGTTTGTTTTACATGGCATGGTTTATTTGCAATGGAGACCATGACAAAATGGTATTTGTACCAGATTGGATATGAATCCCCAATGTTTTAACAGTGAGATATGAAAGGCCTCCTCCTTCCTTCAAAAAATGTAAATTTTCAAATTCCTTCATAATGGTTTCACATGTACACAATAATGAATAAATACAGGATAGACAAGGATTAGTAGCAATAGACTACAAAAAGATTACTGTGGATGGTTGGGTTTACAACCACTACTATATACTTAAGCAATCATCTTCTCTAAAAAGGTATTGTCAAATGATCAGGTCTACTCTACCATGACAAATGTAGGAAAGGACAGCAGCGTGCTGCTCCTCTGTAATACAACTGGCTGAGCAAAATCATCTTCTCAGCCCTAGGTTTAGAAATGAGAAAAGGTCGGACGCGTGCAATGATCATAATCACAAGTACTAGGGCTGTTGTACAGACATATACCTAAAGCAGCCTGGAAAAGGCACAAAACTGACATTTAAGGTCTGTGAGCTTAGTGTCAAAAGCTGTCACATAGAGACCACTGTGCTGAAACCGCAACAGTGCATTGTTCTGTCAGCAAAAAAATACCCCACTGTTTAAATTTGGTTGCAATTAAAAAAAAGCTGTCAATTGCAACCCTAAATATGTGAACGTGAGCAAAGAAACTTTAAAAAAATCCATTCATGAGCCCCATCGCCCAATAGTTACTCAAGAGCAGGTATATAGACTATTCAGATGCTTTCACAGCTGGTAATCAATGCCAAACCGTTCCCAATAGTTCCACTCACAATTTCCACAGATTGGCTAAGCTACAAAAATGATAGCAATACCATGGGAAACAATGAGACGCGTTACTTTAATACCTAGCACTTTTCCAAAACCTAAAACACATTCTCTTCCTTTCCTATTCCTCTGGTTTACCATTCTTGACATCCTCACACCCTGCTCAGCTGCCTGTTTGAGACCTTCTAGGATAGTCCAGTAGAGTCACTGTATCTGCAATTTATTCTTCTATCACTCATATTGGGTTTCATTTGAGTCAGTCAAGGTCTCTGACAGATATGGACTCTCCTTTTCACTTTTCAAATTTTTTTCTCCCTTCTCGTATTCTGAATGAGTTTAGGGCGAGTGACTGACACTCAGAAAGGGGCATGCTTCCCCTCTTAGTGTATAAAGAACAACGGCAGTTACTCTCCACTTTATCACGTACACAATACAACATTTTAGATTCTTTGAATGTGAGACAATATACTATTAATACTGTGAAATAAGTTATGGTATACTTTGTAGCAGAGGTGACAATAGCAGCTGATCACAACTTAGTAGTAGTGAGGATGACATTGAACCGACAACCTGGGATTACTGAGGCCAAAATGGCCATGCAACATATTTCAGTAGGAGTAGCGACAGCATTTCCTCAGAGTCAGAAACAAGCTTGGTCACTCATTTTTTTTATAATTTTGCTTCTGTAGAACCCACCTAACCTATTATTATATGCGCTGTATAATCTGACAGTTTGGAACACAATATTAGCCTTAAAAATAAAAGAAAATCAGGGAAATATTTGTGAATTTCTGTATTAACTGTATTAATCAAACTGTAATGGTCACTCATTTCCCCTCATAAGAGTGTCATATATTACACTACTAATGAACATACGGTATACAAAAGTCATAATATAACATTTTCTATTTTAAAAGGATTGCTTTAATGATTTAATATGCATTTGCATTTAAAGTTTGGATAAACTATAACGCTTTTTGCTATGTCAACCAACAGTTTGTCCAAATGCAGTAAACCTGCCTTGTTAGGATAAACATCACGATCCACATAACATCATCCAGGCCTATTAATATTAGCACTTTAAATAATGAACTGTTTTACATTAAATCCTGATTTAAGCACCTAAGCAAAACATTGTCACTGGCTATATATAAGTATAAGTATATAAGTATAAGCCAGGAGGTTAAAAAACAAAAACTGAAAAATGTCATACTGTAAAGCTGCTTTGCATTATCTGCAATGTCACTGTTGCACCAGCTGTCTATGAAGAAATTCCTGCATGAAGAGCAATTCTATCAAATCTGTAACTGTTGTACAGTTACTAGATAGATAGATAGATAGATAGATAGATAGATAGATAGATAGATAGATAGATAGATAGACACATTTATTGGAGAGAAAATACTGACCCAAACTGCAGGATTAATAGTTGTAGACCCCCAAATTGAGCGGTGTTTCCCTTTAACCTGGCGTTGTCGCTGCCGCGTTCAGGTGACACATGAATAAATTAGTGGGCACCAAGGCGCTTCCCAGCAGGCACCTCTTGGGTCGCCAGGGCTACCTGAGATAACGGTGTACACCTGACACCTCTACGCAGGCATGCACACTTCTTCACGTAGCCTGGCTGCTTACTGCGCTGCTAAAATAATAAGTTATGAAACCACAGCAACAGCTGGAATGGACCATTACGGAAGACATAACTTAAAGAGTGATTTTGTATTGGCCAAAAACCTAGCCGATCTTCTCATTGGACAGACAGCTCATCGAAACATGACTTAATTAACTACTTCTACAAGTCCTCTTCGTTGCGCACGTTCAGGACACGACGCATCACCATATGCCAAAGTAAGACAACAATTAGCGTAAAAGTCGACAATTACCCGTAGGTGGGAACTGTTAAAGCACACAATGAAAAACATTGTCCTTTGTGTGAAAACCTATTCTCTGCCGCAGTTATCCCACCAACACTGCTTCGTGTGTATCAGCTCATAGCAGGAAGATCATGTCATCATATTGTCCTACCTTCCTCGTCCGTGTCCGTCGCTGGCTGAGCGCCTTTAGGTTCGATTGCCTGTCCTGCTGTGATGCGTTACCAAGTGTCTGCCCCCCCCCCCCCTCTCTCTCTCTCTCTCTCTCTCCCTTCTTTCTCCCCTTTCTGTCTCTCTCTCTCTCAACTATTTCTCCCGTTAGCTTCACAGCTTTACTCTATTACAACCGACGCCCTGTCATTGCAAATTTGCTCTTCCAGTCTTCAGTTTGCAGTACCGCAGCAAAAACACACCTTTACTTGTGTGGAGCTCCTACCTAATGTCCCACATACCAACCCGTCCTAAACCTGGGTCACACTCCAGCACTCACAGGTAAAGCCCCATAGGTTGTGTCGCTGAGTGAATCTATTTTTCTCAATCAATTTTACACACACACACATACACACACACTCTATATTTTGCATTTGATGTAAGTTAAGTTATAGCCTTTTTTACAGATAGCAAATATAAGGTATGGTCCTGTAGCATTTATGTCAGTAAAAAAATGTAAAATAATATGCTTAGATGTGTTGACAAATATTTGCAAGCTTCACAGAAGAGGGGTGAACTCACTGAGATTAAAGAGTTATATTTATGAGCTTCCTTAATAAGCGTATGAGCTAATATACAAACAAAAATTAAATTTTAAAATCCATTATTTAATCACAGAGTTTATAGCTATGAAGAGCAAAGGCCAGTGTGATAGCGTCACCTAGTGTATAAAATAAGAATGACAAAGGCAATGGCCACACAGGGCTGGGCCATATGGCCAAAATCTTTAATCCTTTCAATCGAAGTTTAAAACGTTTACAAGCTGGATAAAACTGCCACTTGGAGGTTAGTTAAACATGGGCAGTATTTCATAACAGTATGCATATATGATTTTAGTGTCAAACTTGACACTAAATTAACAAACATTCCCCCACACTCACAACTTGGATTGCTCGTCTGTGACAGTAATTTCTATCAGAGAGATTTAAGCTGATAGTCAGCATCTTAAAACACAGTTTAAGGTCTTTGGACAGACTTGAGGGAGAAATGACCAAGACCAGCTTAGACAATACAAGAAAATTATTGTTAAGATACCCTGGGAGCTGTTTTAGGGCACAGCTTTAGTGCAATACGATTTTTTGACTCAAACTTTGCAAGTGGTGTCATGTCAATGTTCCACAATAACAGTCTAGTAATACATAAGGGGAAGAAATGCCTGAACATGGTATGGACCCTGTTTACCCTTTACAGCACCAACACCTGCATGCAGCACGGAAAAGCGGATGTGTTGCTAAAAAGCTATTTCCACCCAAATCACAGCATCGTGGCATTGCATCCACATTCACTTTCAAGCCTTGATACTACTCCTGACATCACCTCTCTTCTGTGTATGAAAGACATTCCTTCCTCAGCCTGTGGTCTGAAATGCACCTCCACCTTTCATGAGCCTTTGGAAAACATCCGGTTTCTGACTGAGCCTTTGCTGAGGATCAGACGCTTCACTGCTTATACAGTATGTTACAAATTTCATCACTACGAGACTCACTAAAGGGACATATTAAAGGAAGACAATGTGCTAAGTTGGAAGTGAACGCTGTAGTGGAGTGAGGGAGCAGATGGGTTGTCACATAACTTTTTAAAGACAGAAAAAAAATACATTTTACTCACAATGCTGCTGTTCTGATGACTGTTGTCTTCCAGGATGCATGTGGTACAGCTAAAAGCACAAACAAAAAATGCATCGTTGCTACAGAAGTGGTTTTCAGAAAATTGTACTGGTTTGTTACAGAAACCTCTCATGTTCTTTGTTAGAGAGCATACATTTTAATGATCAGAAACAATAGAATTGAAATTGAAATATAGACTATTGTATTTAAGTGTAATGCAAAAAATGTGGTTAATTTAAGTCACAAGTCAAAGTCAACCCAAGATCTCCTCTCTTACCAACCTCCTTGTAAATGTATGATGCACAGGGTATGATGACTTAAAGTGATATTTGCTGCTCTCTGGTGGATACTTTACTTAACTGCAGTTTAGGGGGGGTTCTGCACTGAGGTGCCTCTCAAATAGCATTGTTTGCAAGTTTGAAGCTGTTTTGTTTTTAAGCCCCAGGAGAAGGGCCACAGAGGCAAACAACTGTAATCATTATGTCAAGAATAATTCAACGTGAAGGCAAATAATGACATGTTGTAGCCAACATAACTGGCTTTTAATTACTTTTGCCCAAGTGCTTTACATGTTTATTTGACATATTGTTATCAGGAGAGTGGTATTTTTTTGCTACATGTGTATTAACCAATCTTTGGCTGGCTGAACTTTTTTATAATTTAATAGGAAATACTATATTATTTGTCCCCTCTTAACCACATTCCTGGTTGCAGTTGTTCAAAGACCGTGGCTCTGGGAGTTATGAAAGACAGAAAGCCAAGTAATCTCTTGTTGGACATTACTGTTGATGGAAACAGCGCTAGAATTTTGTTTTGTTTTTAAATAGAGAGTTGGGTAGGTGGTTGAATACATAGATCTATAGAATATGCAGTAAAGGGCATACTTAAATATTGTTTAATTAAGGTTAATTTTCACTGTCATTGTGTAAAAGTCACCAATTTGCACCATTAGTTTCCCTCCACTGCATGCTAAACTTTTAACTTCAGGTTAAACTTAAATATACTGCATGGTTGTGGAAATCTTTATTTGGCTAGAACAGTAGAAGAAGAACAGTAGCGTTAAGGTAACTTATCCAGTTAAAAGTGTAAACTGCAGTGATACATTGTACACGCCGTCCCGTTTTATATGTTAAAGATATTGGCTAAATGTTGTAGACAACAAGTCAGTTAGCTTGTTAACTCATTTATGAAGGCTAACCTCCTGTTAGCTTCGTTAGCTAGTGCTTGGCTTCCTACGCCAGTATATCTGCGACGTCCTTCCAGTTTTTACAATCTTCACCATAACTATAACATCATACCTTATTTCCTACAGTTGGTTGTCAAGTTTTTGTGAGCGTGTGACTGCGCCACGTAGCTAACTAAGCCGTTTCGCGGTAGCCATTTTGACTTATTCCAGGAAAAGCACATAACGTTAATGATGGTGCGTTTAATTCAGGTGCCCAGGTAAGAGTGAATCATGCCTGTGAGCCAGCATACACAGTACCAAGGACCTGAAACTAGCCAAACGGAAAATAGCCATTGGAACTGTCTGAGGGACCGTGTTACTGAGATTTCATGTTTAGCCTAGTCGATATTTTTGATAATTTCCTTAGTGTTTGAATTCATACAGTAATTAAAAACCTTCAAAATGTAATAAATAAGAGTTTAAAAAGGGTTGTTTGATCTAAAATTGTACTAAAATATTTTACTTTAAAAATATTTTTCGTTTCATTTTATTTTTTGTTTAGCGAAGGCCACACCTGTTGCATTGTGGGTAAGAAGGAATACAGAGAGAGCCAACGTGGCTGCAGAGGAAAAATGTACGGGTTTAAATTAACATTTTGCGCGGTCAAAATGCGCATACTGTAATTGTGCTTTTCTATTTCAGTCTTGTTATATTTGTTTAATATTTGTTGTAATTTCTTTGCATACGGTAATTGTGCTTTTCTATTTCAGCCTTTTTATATTTGTTATTTGTTGTAATTTTCCTTGCATTTAATGCACTTTCTGTACTGCTGTGACGCTAACATTGTGGGGCCCGTCTAGTTAAGGAAACGCGTTTAAGAAACTGTTAAATGACTGAAAGTAGTATATTTGACTCATTGTACTTTATGTGTTTATTTTCTTTGTAGTTTTCACGGTGTCTTACGACGAAAATGTGGAAATAAATGATCAAAGGGCATCTGTATGATGCATGGTCTTATTCAATTGGACCAGTGTAATTCCAGCCATTTATGGAAGAGGATTAGGGCCACTGGTGAAACATTTATGTGAGTTTTGACTTTATTCTCAGAATTTTTTCACCAATGGCCCTAATCCTCTTCCGCAGCCATTATATTATAAATTAGTTACACATGTGTTTTTGTTGTTGTTCGTAACGTATCTGCTGTGAATTGGTCTTCCATCCACTCTACATTACACCTGTTCTTCAGTAGACCTGCTGTTCTTTTCTGATTGTAAAGTCTGTTACATTTTAATTACAGATATTCCTACTGCAACACTATGCCTTTAAATATCCATAATGATCAGGAGTCTGAGTCACTTGAAACTTTGACAGTAATATTTTATAGTGTGAAAGTTGCAGAATGTCCATGTATATAAATGGCAACATCGCTGGTTCAAGTCCCTGTTCGGACCAAAGTATGGAGTGTGGACTGGTAGCTGGAGAGGTGCCAGTTCACCTCCTGGGCACTGCCAAGGTGCTCTTGAGCAAGGCATCGAACCCCCCTCAGTTCAGGTCTGTGTGTAATGTGTGTAATAATAACAGTGTAAATTGTAATTTCCCCATAGGAGATCAATAAAGAGTATAAATTATAAAATTTGTAATATGCAATGTTTTATGTCCACACTTGTATTGTGGACAGCTTAATTGCTGACTTCTTGTTCCTTGATACATTTTTATTAAAACCCAATGGCAGTGCCAGAAACCTTGGATAAGCTGCAGCTTGGCAGTTAACACACAAACCTCAGTATATATCAGTGTAACCTCAGTGTATATCTGGGGAACTGTGTCTGATTAGGTTTTTTGACTGTAAGGAAGATTTATATGACCAAAAAATAATGTCTAGGTTAACAAATTCTTACAGATTAAAATGAATTTAAATTTTTGGCTTTGTTGCACATGCCCACAAATAATATTTTACATGTAACAAAGCTTTGAAGTAACTAGCAAATGTTGCATCAGCATTTAAATTGATTAGTATCTCCCTCAGAGGGTTACAATCAGAAGGCTTAGATTGGACCAGAAGAAATAGCTAATTTTCCATATTGTTTAGAGGCAAGTATTTGTCCCCTGAAACTCTTTCTGACATTAAGCAGATGCACACCAAGGGAGAGAGGTCCCTCTGAGCAATGTGGTAGTTTGCTAATGACTTTCCAGCTGTCATCTGAAAGAAGCAGGTCGCAAAATGGGCAGGAGGGTGAAGGACGCTTAGCCTGGCCACGGCAGCTTCCTTTGGCATACCAAATGTTGGGCTCAAATCTGCCCCTAGATTCTTTTCAGGAAGAAGGGTCCCACGACATGCAGTTGGATATAGCAGTTGGAATATAGAACTGTATTTGTGGTAGAATATTCTAGAGACAAAGTTGCAGTAAGTCACATCGGTTAACACCACAGTTGCTCACCCAAGTTTGTCTGACCCTGGACCTCTTTCTGCAGGTTTCTGAAAAACGGGTGGTCAGCCCTTTGTTACCAACATGCGTCAAGCAGGTGTAATGTAACAGTTTCATATCACATTGTCTAGGATGGAACAAACATGTGCTTCTTTGGTTGTAACTAATGTGTTGCTTTTTGGGTGCATCAAGTGCCTACAGTACAGAGATAACATACTGTAGCTGAGAAGAACACCAGGATGCACAAAGGGAAATGAAAAAAACATGTGGCGAGGACACTCCGCACCTCTACACCCAGTTTCAAGGTGATTAATAGAACAATGTACACACATCATGATTATATAAAAACAGACTTAAAGATTATGTTCTCACATCAACAAGCATAGTAACCATAATACTGTATTTGTAATATAAAAACAAAGCAATGACACATACTAACTGAGCATGGTTATTTGTATAATGCAACCTTCAATAAGCATTCAAACTATCCAACACTAGACAATTGAGCCCCTAGGTTAATGTGCCTTTTTTAAAATTAGGGACAGTTACCTAACACATTTGAAGGGATTCACTACAGGACCGTGCCAAGCAGCACCAGGGTTCCATTATTGCTCTCCTTTATTCTTCTCTAATGATGGCGTGTGTCTTCTGTCTGCTCCACAGAGCTGCTCATGCACATTAGAAGCTCTGCTGTACTCTTGTCAGGCCACTTCTATAGGATGAAGGGTTATTGGTAAGAGAAGTGATGGCAACAATGGAGGGATGACTTGAGAGAGGGAAGTGTCCTGTGTTATTCTTCAATAACACACCCCAAGTTGCTGCATGGGGAATGAACTTCCTGATGAAAAAGGGAAGAAAGACAGAGAAAGTGCATTGTTAGAATATTGATTTCAGCATAACAGGCCATTTTCATCATCATTATTATCATCATGCCACCATATCACTGTATCTAAAGCCCTTCACATTTCCAGAAAGTATTTCTTTTTTCAGTGATGAATAATAAGTGCTACAATATTAAGCCACATTATTTTAACTTATGTGTGTTCTAGTCTATATTAGGTCTATTACCATACAATTTGCATATGTAGTTATGCAAAAGGTGGGTTAGGCATTAAGATATTGGACAAGGATTTACACAGAGCTCGCTTTAAAGGTCCCACAGCATGAAAATGTCACTTTGAGGGTTTTTTTAACATTAATATGTGTTCCCCCAGCCTGCCTATGGTCCCCCAGTGTCTAGAAATGGCGATAGGTGTAAACCAAGCCCTGCTCTGCCTTTGAGAAAAGGAAAGCTCAGATGAGCCGAGCTGGACTCTTCCCCTTATGATGTCATAAGGGGCAAGGTTACCTTCCCTTTGCCTGCTTTGCACACCCAGAGAATTTGGCCCGCCAATGAGAAAGAGAAAGACTCATGGCTCAAAAACAAGCAACGCATGGCAGTTGGTCAAGGACACACCCCAACCCTCCACCTTGCCCCTGCCCTCCTCCTCAATAGTATTTAAAGCTACAGACTCAGAAATGGCATGTCCTAAGGAAAGCTCATGTGGGACTGGCTCAAGTGGCTGTAATTTTGCACTAAGGCTGAATTTTGGGAAAGAGACTTCAGATATGGTATTAGGAAACCACTGAGGTCTATATACAGTGGCTTGCGAAAGTATTTGGCCCCCTTGAACTTTTCAACCTTTTGACACATTTCAGGCTTCAAACATAAAGATATAACATTTTTATTTTTTGTGAAGAATCACCAACAAGTGGGACACAATTGTGAAGTGGAACGAAATCTATTGGATATTTAAAACTTTTTTAGCAAATAAAAAACTGAAAAGTGGTGCGTGCAAAATTATTCGGTCCCCTTGCGTTAATACTTTGTAGAGCCACCTTTTGCTGCGATTACAGCTGCAAGTCGCTTGGGGTATGTCTCTATCAGTTTTGCACATCGAGAGACTAACATTCTTGCCCATTCTTCCTTGCAAAACAGCTCGAGCTCAGTGAGGTTGGATGGAGAGCGTTTGTGAACAGCAGTTTTCAGCTCTTTCCACAGATTCTCGATTGGATTCAGGTCTGGACTTTGACTTGGCCATTCTAACACCTGGATACGTTTATTTGTGAACCATTCCTTTGTAGATTTTGCTGTATGTTTGGGATCATGGTCTTGTTGTAAGATAAATCTCCGTCCCAATTTCAGGTCTTTTGCAGACTCCAACAGGTTTTCATCCAGAATGGTCCTGTATTTTGCTGCATCCATCTTCCCCTCAATTTTAACCATCTTCCCTGTCCCTGCTGAAGAAAAGCAGGCCCAAACCATGATGCTGCCACCACCATGTTTGACAGTGGGGATGGTGTGTTGAGGGTGATGAGCTGTGTTGCTTTTACGCCAAACATATCGTTTTGCATTGTGGCCAAAAAGTTTGATTTTGGTTTCATCTGACCAGAGCACCTTCTTCCACATGTTTGGTGTGTCTCCCAGGTGGCTTGTGGCAAACTTTAGACGAGACTTTTTATGGATATCTTTGAGAAATGGCTTTCTTCTTGCCACTCTTCCATAAAGGCCAGATTTGTGCAGTGTACGACTGATTGTTGTCCTATGGACAGACTCTCCCACCTCAGCTGTAGTTCTCTGCAGTTCATCCAGAGTGATCATGGGCCTCTTGGCTGCATCTCTGATCAGTCTTCTCCTTGTCTGAGCTGAAAGTTTAGAGGGACGGCCAGGTCTTGGTAGATTTGCAGTGGTCTGATACTCCTTCCATTTCAAAATGATTGCTTGCACAGTGCTCCTTGGGATGTTTAAAGCTTGGGAAATCTTTTGTATCCAAATTCGGCTTTAAACTTCTCCACAACAGTATTACGGACCTGCCTGGTGTGTTCCTTGGTCTTCATGATGCTCTCTGCGCTTTCAACAGAACCCTGAGACTATCACAGAGCAGGTGCATTTATACAGAGACTTGATCACACACAGGTGGATTCTATTTATCACCATCAGTCATTTAGGACAACATTGGATCATTCAGAGATCCTCGCTGAACTTCTGGAGTGAGTTTGCTGCACTGAAAGTAAAGGGGCCGAATAATTTTGCACGCACCACTTTTCAGTTTTTTATTTGCTAAAAAAGTTTAAAATATCCAATAGATTTCGTTCCACTTCACAATTGTGTCCCACTTGTTGGTGATTCTTCACAAAAAATAATTTTTCTATATCTTTATGTTTGAAGCCTGAAATGTGTCAAAAGGTTGAAAACTTCAAGGGGGCCGAATACTTTCGCAAGGCACTGTAAAAGCATCCAAAGAGCACCATGTCATGGGACCTTTAATGTGCAAAATTCTAAATCCGTCTTAGCTATGACAACCCCACATGTGAACACAGCTGCCTTAATGTTTTTAAATGTATCTCAAACACTCACACCCCTGATTCTAATGAGCCACTCTCTTGCATGAAATTGTGAAAACTTACAGGATGGTATGACGTGGAGGCACAAATGTCTTCTTCAAAACTTTTACTTTTGAAGGAATCTACAGTATATCAGTGTAAGTCATTTCTGACATCAAAGCGCTTCTAATATAATGAAATTATTAAAACACATCTTGCGGAGGTTAATTGCGCTTGTACTGTCTGATGTCATGCATCCTGTAAAGCAATTCAGATAAAAGATATGAGTAATTGAAGGGGCTGAAATGAGAACATAGGACATACAGTACATCTCGTTAAAATGAATAAACGGCATGTAATCCTGTCAGCAGTGACTGCATCTTTAAAACAGAAGTGCTTGACACCATGCAGCAGAGTGAGCGATATATCAAAGTTGTTTTTTGACAGACTTAGTTGTGATAACAGATGGCAGATTGGGTTCTCATGAATAACGAGCACAGTAGACCCCGGCTTGTTTCTCTTAGAGTCGTATAAATGAAATTACTTTGTCAGTTTGGCATGAAAGGAGAGAGTGTACTTTGCTCAGAGTAGAGAAGACGCACAGACAGGATAGCTGTCTGATCCTGCTTGCTTCTCTTTCTCTTTAACTAATAAGTACACATACTCAGGGATCCCATTCTTAATGGAGGAATTCAGATTAGAAAAACACAAAAATATAACAGCTTTAATTGGACATTGCTGCAAACATGATACTGTTTTTATGTGGCTTTTGTTTTGCTCTTTACTTTTCTCTCGGCCTCTACGTATTTATTTTTTCTTTATCAGTTTCATTGGATTTTTGGTACCTTTATTACACAATAAAAATCAAATAAGTGTAAATGAGAGAGACGTATTATAGAGGGGTTGTGATGCATCAACAGTCAGTGATAAAACCATAAGCATGCACTGAAGTGCGTGTCTACGTGTCTTAAGACAGAAAGCTGTAAAGCTCAGCACAGCACTATGTATTCCTATAAAAACATCTTGAAATGTGTCAGCATACTTTATCTTCTTGATAAATCCAGTTCCAGTGCAGAAAGTTTTAGATGTTGCTGCATACAGATACATTCCTTAATGCCTAACTCACATTTTGCATAACTACATATGCAAATTGTATGGTAATAGACCTAATGTAGACTAGAACACACAGAAGTTAAAATAATGCAGCTCAATATTGTAGCAGTTGTTGATTATTCATCACTGAAAAAAGAAATACTTTCTGGAAATGTGAAGGGCTTTAGTGCAGTGATATGGTGGCATGATGATAATAAGAGTATAAAGTTTATTATACCTTTGTAAAATCCCAGTTTCTCCAGCCTCAGTCATGCTACATGGCACACTTCCTTTGTGTACCGTGTATCTGGGAGGTTTGTAAAGGTCCCATGACATGGTGCTCTTTGGATGCTTTTATATAGACCATAGTGGTCCCCTAATACCATATCTGAAGTCTCTTTTATATAGCCCTTAGTGGTCCCCTAATACTGTATCTGAAGTCTCTTTTATATAGACCTTAGTGGTCCCCTAATACCACATCTGAAGTCTCTTTTATATAGACCTTAGTGGTCCCCTAATACCACATCTGAAGTCTCTTTTATATAGACCTTAGTGGTCCCCTAATACCGTATCTGAAGTCTCTTTTATATAGACCTTAGTGGTCCCCTAATACCGTATCTGAAGTCTCTTTTATATAGACCTTAGGCCGGGGACCTAGGCTGGGGGTGTGGCTTTGACCAACTGCTACTTTGCTCGTTTGAAAAGCCATGATGTCTCTCTCTCTCATGGGTGGGCCAAATTCTCTTGCCCCTTATGACCTCATAAGGAACAAGAGTCCAGATTGGCTCATCTGAGATTTAATTTTCTCAAAGGCAGAGCAGGATACCCAGGGCACGGTTTACACCTATCTCTAGGCACTGGGTGACCATAGGCATACTGGGGAAACTTGTATTAATGTTAAAATAATGTGAAATTGTCATGACATGGGACCTTTGAAAAGAGATCAAAACACTATTAGTTCATGTGTGCAGCTGAATAAGAGTAAAAATGTCAGGTTATAATGGCTCCGCTGTACACCTGCATGACTATGATTGGACAGTCAGCTGAGAATAGTGATGATGATGATGATGATGGTGATGATGATGATGATGATGAATCCCATTAGTCTAGCTGAAGACACATTTGTTTAAATTTGCTTTTGACCCATGTTTGTAAACTTTGGGTTTTGGGTTTTAATCATTGAAAGGATTTTCATTGGTCATTCAATTATTATTTTCTTATTTCCCTTGTTTACTTTCTGTTGGATTGTACTGTATGTTTAGAAATGTTTATCATGTGAAGCACTTTGTGAATTTGTCTGTAAAAGGAGCTATAGCAAATAAACTTATTATTATTATTACTGTACATAAGTACTAACCGTTAATGGGTATATGTAGGCGTGTATGTATGTATGTATACAGTATATGTAGGTAAGTGTATGCATGCATATGCAAACACTGTATGTATGCGTGTATGTAGAAAGTTATCTGGGTAAGTGTATATGTTCTTTAGTTTTTTTGTATTATTTATTTTATCTTTATCTTGTTAATTCTTTTCCTTTGACAGTGTGTTTGTTACTTCTAAAAATGTGAGAAGGGGGGGCCTGATATAAACTGAAGCTTCTGACCCTACCCGTTGGTTATGACCAATAAATTCATTCATGCATTAGCTGGTAGCAATGTAACTGGTGAACGAGCCAATAATATTGAAGCATGAATCAGCTGATACCAATTTGCTAATGCAGGGTGCATGTCGTGCGTTGCATTTGTCACATTTGTAAAATGAGCAACATACGAGGACAAATTATGTGCCAATAAAGTGTTTCCCTGTTGTCCTCATGCATCAGTAGTGTGGTTTGGGTGTTTACTGAACATGGTTATTTACTGTATATAAGACACATGGTTGGGACCAGTCCCAGAGAAAGTAGCAGCTGAGAGAGTTAAGGAATCACCAGACAATAGGAGGCTGTGCGTTCAACAACCCAACAAGTGCAACCCTGGGTAAATCAATAAAAAAGGTACCCAACAAGAAAGTACATCTCAGGGGTAAATCAATATATTTTCTTTTTCCCTTTTTTTGGTATCCACTTTAAAATCCTAATGATTTTTTGCTTTAGGTGTTTAAAAGACTGATCGATGACAATATTCTCAGTCCAAGCAACTCTTGGCTGAACAGTGAAGTGGCAGTATCTGATAATATAAAACAAGTGTGTAAGCAGAGAAGTTAGAGTATATCTTACAGGCACAGTCTGTGTAGGTGCATACAAAATACATATACTGTAACTATATGTAAACTGTAAATAGCTGCATGGAACACAGTATGTGTTAATAAATAAACATAACCTTATCTATCCTTACTGTATTTCAGCTCTGATTCATTTTCTCTCATTCCCTCTCAGACAAGCAATCTATACACCCAGACGTAAAGCCGACCTTGCAATAGCTATCCAAGAACTTGCATTACAATAGAGTAAATGGATGACACTGTGACAGATTTACAAATCACATAAAACCACAGTCGGCCCCCCGAACAGACAAAAAGAGCAGCATGAATATTCCTATTCTTGTCTCAGTTTAATATTTTATCGCTGTATGTCATGTTCAAAGGCAGAACTAATTGCTGACATGAATTACTAATTTCACTGATGGCATTAGCACTGATAAGTGTGATGAGGATCGGATTAGTCGAGCTGTATTACTGCATGCTTTAAGCCCCAGAGCAAGCTTGTGAGTGTACATGGGGGACAATGAGAGGCAATGGTGGGAGAAGTACATCTTTTATACAAGGAAATGTAGCAATACCCGTTGTGCAAAGTTTTACTTAAGTGAAAGTACAAGTATTAGTATCAAGATATACTTAAAGTAAAGTACCCACAGTAAGAGTACTTGTGTGCAGAATTTCCCATTTCAGAATCATGCACATTATAGGCTTTTTTTGGAAAAATAATTGTTGATTCATCAATGTGTGCATCACTTGTAATTGGTAGAAGTAGGACTAATTTTAATGACTTAATATTCAGCTGAATAGCTTGTGGATGTGTTCACAATAATACATTTGAGCCAAACGTTTATTTCAGAGTGGGCTAAGATACATTATTCTATGTCCTGAAATATTGTGAATTGTCACGTTATTCTATTATGTATACCTGACCACACACATGCTTGAACAAATGTAGGATCAACTGTAAAGAATGCAGTCTCAGCACCGCTGATCCAGGGCTTAGTCATAGCAACAGCACCACCAAAACAAAATTCAATAGAAAGTTTTTTTAAGAAACTTTCATGTTTCTGCCCTTGGTGACTCAGCAAAGGCGTATCTCACTCTCCTATAGTTGGTTTAGCAGCTTAGACAGAAACTAGGTGAGTGAGTGTTTTGTGATTCGTGTGAACATATTTATGCTGCATGCTGTCACTACCTCCAGCCACTAGAGGTAATTAATACTGTATGTTGTGCAGCAAATGGTAGGTTGTTGTGAAACCAAGCAATGCAACACTTTTGTAATGTGTGGCAAGCTGTTGATGTTTATGCAATGAACAGCATGGCACATATACCCTAGCATCTGCTATGGTTTTAACCGAATTGGCTTTGTTCACCAGGACAGATGCAAACTGCTGATAGAGTATGGTACATTAAAGCACCCATATTATACTCATTTTCAGGTTCATAATTCATAATTCATAGTTCATAATTGTTTGAGGTTGTACCAGAATAGGTTTACATGCTTTCATGTTTTTGTTGTACTACACATTGCTACAGATCCTCTTTTCACCCTGTGTGTTTAGGTCTCTGTTTTAACTACAGAGTGAGACATCTCACTTGTTTGTGGTTTGTTGGGAGTTGCACATGCTCAGAAGTTAAGATCACATCAGCTAGATAACTCTTTCTCCAACTTTGGTCAGTACAAGGCAGGATTAGCTGGGAGACTTCTTCTAGACGAGGGACACTTGTGGAATACCTGCAGAACAGGGACATGGAAGTAGTTCTTTTGGAGATTATGGTCAACTAGTGTGTATTGTAGCAGTGTTTTGCCATTGAGAACGACTAGTGACGGTGAAAGCCATGCAGACCCGGAGACCGAAGGCAGAGGACATTCAGAAACCATATCTCACTCAAAACAGCATGGATAATTTGTTTTCCAAGTTTTTACGTGTGTGGAAGCACCAGAGACACAAAATAACCCCAAATCCCAGAAAAAGTGACACATTAGTTTTAGTGTTTTACTGAAGTAATAATAATAATAAAAGTGTTGTCACCTCACAATTCTATTAACAGAGTTTTTTTAAATGTTAGCATCATCTCATTATCTCCACATTTTGATACGTTTTATTTAACACATAAAGGAAGACAAGATTTTCCTGGATCCTCACACACAGTTTTTGTTTCATGTACTTAGATTATACAGAACATTTGAAAAAGATGCAGTACGTCAAATACATGACCATAGTATATGGAAAACCCCTCAATCATACTTTTTTCAATAACAGCTGACAACCAACTAATATTATGGTCCATTGTGCACTGAGTCGATGGCTCATCAAGACCTCTAGTTTTGTATGTCTTTCTGCTGCCAATCAATAAACTTGAGAAACCTGCAATTATTGTACGCTATTGATCCAATATCTTAATTATACTGCTGAACCCTTTATCAACATTGTGTCAACCAGGACCCTTAAGTAATAATTCATCTAAAATTGGCCAACTTTGTTGTTAATATCAACAGTTCACAGGAAGAAATTTGAATGCAAGTGATTGTGAAGCAGAGCAATTCCAGTGGAATGGTCTAGTGGACTCTCTCTATTCTTTGCTTTAGGTGGTTTAGACATTCCACTCACAGACAATGATTACAACAGAGCCAGATCCCAAAGTAAATGGTATATAACCCTCAAGCTGAAATTAGCTGGCGCAGCTCAATGTCAGCCTACTTCAAAACTACTTTAGTGGTTCAGTGTTACTCCTTTAGAGCAGGAATTCCCAACCATTTTAAAGCAATTTCTACTGAGGAGTGATTTTCCCTCACTTAATGTTTCTTTTGAATAGCTTTCACTGGCCTCAAAGGCTAAAACTATACAGTATAACAAAAAAAAAGATCAGGAAAGATACAAGAAAGGTTAAGTAGAAGAAGTAAATTAAATACAAAATTCTAAATGAAAGTGTCAAGACCTCTTCTAGACCAGTTTTTAAAATTCTTAATTAAATACAAAATTCTGCTGAACCACAGTGGCTGTGGTTTAGCAGAATTGTGTCAGAGTTACTAGTTTGTGAAGCATAATTTACATTTTCTGAAGCCAAACAGTTGCCCTTCAAACCAATATTAGAGGTACATACTACTGTGTTTTCTATGTACATATCACTTTGTGTTACAATATTCAAAAGAGCCTTTTTCAACGAGTTCCACCTCTTAGTTTAAACATACAAACTTGACCAACTCTTGAACTACGTAGCATTTGCTTTGATTGTGCTGCTCTATGAAGTAATTTCATAATCAATTTTTGCAGTCGTCTGCAGTTGCCAACAACACAAAACACCAAGTTCAGAATGCCAAATCTGACTAAAAAATATCGGGCTGTCGACTAATTTGTTTAATGAGGGAAGGTGCAATTTGTCTCTCTCCCCTCTTGGAAGTAGTTGGATCAACTGACAAAGTTGGCAATTCTAGCTGAGATTTTTAAGGACTCCAAGAATAAAAATAAAAATGGGTTGCTTTCCACCTCATGCAACCACTTATTGGGTTAAAAAAGTACCACAACTTAATTTTCTATGTTCTAACACGTCACCTTTTTGACATAGACATGTCTTATTTAGCCATGGATACAGTGTTCAGCAAAGAAGTATGCTATCACATAGTAAAATTATACAACAGTATCAAACTTTATACCCTCTATGTTGATCAGCATGTAAAATGCTGCCTGCATCCTGATATAACTCTGAACATAAACCACGAATGAGTGATGGTTTTCAATAAAACCTAGCCCAAAGTGTAATGAAAGATGTCCCATAAAGCCTAGAACTCACGGAGCAAGGGACCAATCCCTATGATGAGTCACTCTGTTGCAGAAAATGTTCTCAACAGTGGAGAGTACATGCACCCATACCTAGGGAGGATGGAAATGGAAGGAACACATTTTAGAGTTTGCCATATGTCTACCCAGTGTGACAACAACCTCGGTAATGTGACTCATACAGTCTACTGGAAAATAACTTAAGGTAGGTTAAAGGTCCCATGGCATGAAAATGTCACTTTATGAGGTTTTTTTAACATTAATATGAGTTTCCCCAGCCTGCCTTTGGTCCCCCAGTGGCCAGAAATGGCAAAAGGTGTAAACCGAGCTCTGGGTAGCCTGCTCTGCCTTTGAGAAAACAAAAGCTCAGATGGGCTGATCTGGCCCCTTATGAGGTCATAGGGTCAAGGTTACCTCCCTTTTTTCTGCTTTGCCTGCCCAGAGAATTTGGCCCGCCCA
The DNA here is from genome assembly GCA_026937815.1 of Etheostoma perlongum. Lineage (NCBI taxonomy): Eukaryota > Metazoa > Chordata > Actinopteri > Perciformes > Percidae > Etheostoma > Etheostoma perlongum. The sequence goes on from CM049387.1 coordinate 10,103,546, forward strand.
TGAGAGAGAGAGAACAAACAAACAAGCAAAGTGGCAGTTGGTCAAGGCCACACCCCCAGCCTCCACCTTGCACCCCCCCGTCAGAATCAGAAATGGCATTTTTTAAGGAAAGCTCATTGTGGGACTGGCTCTAGTGGCTGTAATTCTGCACCAAGGCTGAGTTTTGGGAAAGAGACTTTAGATACAGTATTAGGGGACCACTAAGGTCTATATAAAAGAGACTTTAGATACAGTATTAGGGGACCACTAAGGTCTATATAAAAGAGACTTCAGATACAGTATTAGGGGACCACTAAGGTCTATATAAAAGAGACTTCAGATACAGTATTAGGGGACCACTAAGGTCTATATAAAAGAGACTTCAGATATGGTATTAGGGGACCACTAAGGTCTATATAAAAGAGACTTCAGATATGGTATTAGGGGACCACTAAGGTCTATATAAAAGAGACTTCAGATATGGTATTAGGGGACCACTAAGGTGTATATAAAAGCATCCAAGAGCACCATGTCATGGGACCTTTAAGGAAATAATTTTAAAATTAAACAATATAAAAGAATAGAGATGAAAAGGAAAGTTGTGTCTTCTTATATAGGTCTTGAGTGTTCAGCAACAAAGAATAAGTAATTATGGTTTTAACCAGAGAAAAAAAGTGCTATTTTTTCTGTCCTATAATTGAATGATTATGTTGGCCTGTGCCTATGCTCTCAAAGGACTGGAAAGCCTCTCTGAGCAGAGTGAATCATCTGAATCATGAGTACTCAGATGCTGTGAGGTAAAACAATGTTGATAGCTTGTAATACACATGCCACACTCTCTAAAAGCTGAAAAGGCTGTTGGTTGCCAGAAAGCTTTGAAGTAAGATCTCACCTATTAACCTACCACCATTTCACGTCTCCTATTGTTTTCTTCTGTTCTTATTAGGGAGCTGGCAAAGACTTCAGGCACATCAACCAATAAACATCAAAACATCTGCAATGACCTGTGTTTGTGTGTATACATTCATTTATCTTTGTTGTAGCTAACAAGATGCCTTGTTAACCAGCAAGAGTTTACAATTTGTAAATTGCATCTACAGAGTCAGCTTCCAGCTTGTCAAGCTTGTGACCTAGAAAGGCATCAAACAAGTTTTTGGGTCAGAGCGTATTCCACGATGGTCTCTTACTCTCTCTCTCTCTCTCTATGTCTTGCACACACATACAGAACATATACATACACAGAGCCACATTTTGGACTGACAGATAATGCAGGAAGGCCAGTTTTAGAAGGCATCAAATATTCATGTGTCTATAAAGTGCTGGCCAGGTTTTCTGGCCAGCAGGTCTATGCTGCTGCCTGTGCTCTTTTATCACTGTCAGGTTGCAAAAACCCTGAGGTGCTGGATCCTTTATAGTAGTAGTCTATGATTGGATATTATGGGGGAGACAACAGTGAGCAGGGCTCCCCTAAATCGGCTGGCACAGCAATGTTATAAAATATAAGTCAAGCTAAGAGATCAGGCTAATGCCTCCCACCAACCACTGTGACATGTTTTGGTGATGAACACCTATATCGAGCGGAGTGCTCCCCTCTGCTTTGTTTATCACATTGACTATGCTTCATTATTCATGAGGAGATGTTTGCAGGAGCAATGTCTCTTGGCTTCAGTCTAGACAAGAAGACATTCAGCTGATAAGAGTGTATTGCATTACTACTGGATAGGATAGGGGCTCTGAACTTCATTCATCTGTGAAGCAGACTACTGAGTGGCGTTCCAAAAACTTCTCCTCAACTGATTCTCCAAAGGGAAGCCAAGAGAGAGAAGAGAGAGAAGAAGAAGAGAGAGAGAGAGAGAGAGAGAGAGAGACGCCACACACTCGCCAACGCTCAGACTCTCCTCTCTCTTCACTTGTCTCTCCCATCACTTCGCCCCACACCTCTAATGTGTTCCCATATACTCCAAACTCTAGCCCAGTTGAAGTAATTGATGGAGCGGAGGAAGGACACATTTACTCGGTAGGAGGAGCAGCTGGCAGCAAGAAGAGTTAAAATAAAAGAAAATAGCCCGAGGGGATTGAACCAGACGGAGAAGAGCGGAGACAGGCGAAGGCGAAGGGAAAGGGGAAGACTGCTTCAGGTGACCGAGCGGCGATGGAGGCGCGCGGCATGCGTGATTAGGGAGCACCGCTGGAAAGCGCTCGCTTGGTTCAGGCGGATTACAAAGTGAACACGCATCAGAACTCACCGGGACCGCCATTGTCTTGCTATTTCACTTGGACGGATTATCTCACAATCATGAACGTGTCGCCCCCAGACCGCAGGAAAAACGTGCGAGAGCTGGCTTTGGAGATTGGCATCCGAGTTCTGCTTTTCGGAGTTTTTGTGTAAGTAAAGCCTCAAGCATCTGAGATTTCCGATCTCTGGAAAAAATAAATAAATGAAATGGCATTATGTGACCTGATGACATTCATTGCCATGACTGGCGTTATCCATGTGCCTTGTATGTTTGAGACACAGTATTAACACCTATAATGTATAACACCTTTATCTAGGTCCATTTGCCGCGGTGTGGTGCTGGTGTGTCGCAGTGGAGGGGCAGACCACTGCTAAACCAATAGGACAGTAGACAGACGCTGAGTTAACAGGTTGCAAAAAAACAAGTTGAATATCCCGCAACATTTTTTACTTCGTGTCATAAACCAGTGTATCACTATTCAGCTCCATCCAGCTTTTTTTTTGATGATAGAGACTCTCGTGATACAGAATATGATGGTGAGATTTTTTGGTCTGATCAGAGATGGCTAGAGAGAGAGACAGAGGCAGCTTCTTTGACCACTTCACTTCACAAGAAACAGATCTAAGGGAAGCCCACAGTAATGAAGTGATATCTATGCTCAATACGTTTCTTTTTGCAGAATGAAACTTTGCTGAGAAGGTTGTGCTTCACAGGCAGCAGCCTTCAAAACTAACATAAATATGAAATATGAATTTCATATTTATTCCAGCTGTTTGTCTAGCCTGGAGTGCTTTGTTTGCATCAGGATTGTGTCATTTATCAACTTTCTGCGTAATACCATCTGATAAAAGGCCCAGGTCGCTGTGGCTTTCATTCCATCTGTGGGAAGAAGAAAAAAAAGAAGTCAAAAATCATACCTACTGATTTGGAGTGTTTTAGCTACGCTCTTTGCATTGCATGTGTACATTTATCGTTAACATCTGTCTTTGGCTTAAGTGGTCCAGCTGTATGTGTGCTGTCTAAAAGGAGTATTAGAGAGAAGAAGAGCCTAATGCTACTTGTTCAAATTGTTTGGGGGATACTCAGCTGGATGGATCAGACCAACGAATGAAACATGTCAAGAGTGCAAGCATTAAGCCTTCTGGCATATAGCCCTTTGTGTGTTTGCACGCGGGAGTCTGCGGGTTTCACATTTGTGGCTGATTTGTTATTACGTGTCAGTGCTCGCAGCTAAACAAAAAGCAATTTCACACAATATCATCATCATCTTCAACTAACTGCATGCTGCCACAGAAGCCCCTCTCAAAAAGTCCTTGATCACTGTAATGAATCAAATTTGACTCCCACATATTCCCTCTTTGCTACACAGGAAGCAAGTAAAAGGCTAATAAACCGTGTTTGTAATGGGGCAACCATCAGTAAACTTGATGTGCTTCATACTTACAACTAACACATGAAATGAATATGGCTCCACGGCCAAGTTTGACTTTTTCTACGTGACTATGCATGCATACAGACATGCAACATCAAATGCCACATGCAAATGTTGTCTTCATACCTGCACATTTTAGCATGACATGGGCAGTTGGAATAGGATAGTGATAAATACTGGTGAAACACAGAGCCAAGAAATCCAAATTCCATTATGTAGTATTTTTATTGGATCAAAGTCACACAAATAACAATGTACTATTGGTATTTGTGCTTAAGATGAGAGTTATTGTTGTATTGAACTAGCTGTGTGCCTGGCAGATTAGACAGAGCTCCGTGCCCCGGGGGTGGGGGGGGGGCAGCAGTTCCCTGTTCGTGTCTCACCTCAAAGCCCGAGGTAAAGACAGGATAATTAGGGTCAACTAGAATCACCCGTGTTCTTCGCCGGAAGTATAAAGGACAGTTTTTAGCTGTCGTCCTTTGTGTCTGCTGTTCAGTGTAGATGTAATATACTGTAGTTTTATCTTGGGAAGAAAATGGCAGCCTTATGCGTGGATGTTAGAACCTGACCGATACGATACGAATAATTGGTTATAGATTTCCCTAACATTAGTTATTTGTAGTTATTTATGAGTTCTGACTAAAATAATATGAAAAAAAAAAACTTAGCAATTGTGTATTGCCTGCCTTGCTTTAATGCTTAGTTAAAATCCTGCTTCTCCCATTCAAATTACAATCTTATTGCTTTCTCTGCAGCCCAGTATTACATTTGACTAACTGGAAGAAACAATTTTTTAATTTGTGGTAGGGCTGCACAATCGCAATTGTATTGAAATTGCAATATGGACTCGTGCAATATCCAAATCGCAGGGGGTGCAATATTTGTCAATGGCAAAATATGTGTCAAACCATTCTGAATGAAGTCTTGTGGTGCTGCTGAGACGTCCCGGCCTACTAATCGTATCCTACAGACTAAAGAAAACAATCTTTGTTTGGTACAGATCCTCGAAAGAATTACACTATAATCAGTTCAAGTTCTTTCATTTTTAATAATTTTCAGTGAAAATGGGAACAATGATACAAAAATGATCAAAAAACATTGTTCCCTCCAATATCGTGAATCATCAGTCAAAATAATCGCAATTAGATATTTTCCTCGTATCGTGCAGCCCTAATTTGTGGTTAATATTCCTTCATAATCTTGAACATGTACTATAACAAGGGATGCTGAAATTGAATTAATGAGTCCTTTAGTTTGGGTTCATAAGCTGATATGAATGCATCAGAGAGGTGTCTTTAATCAGAGATAACAAGTTCTGCCATTCTTTTTGTCTTTGAAATAACTCTCACTGTGCGTGGTCACCCACACAAACTGCTCTTGGTTTTCTCCGCCACACAGTAAAGCACGTCTTTGTACTCTCTGAGGACTGTTTCTGTATGAGAGGACATTTTAAACCCGGTGCCCTGAATTCTCTGCATTACTCACGTCCACATTTTGTCAAAGATGACTTGCCTTTAAGGGAAAATTTCTTTTTATTTGCCCTTGCTTGCCAAGCTTCGTTTCTGTTCCAGGCCTCAGGAGGTGACTGGCCCAGTCTTTGAGGTTAGTTTGACCCTGTGCTGTGAAACAGGTCATGTCATGTAGCCATCATAGCTTGGTGGGCACCGCAGGAGTCACACATCTCCAGAGTTCAAAAATACCTAACTAAATGAAAACAGATATTTAAAATTAGAAGAAAATAAAAGCTGAAAATTGCATCAGAGTTCTTTTTCCTCCTGCGATTAGCTACTCAACATACAAGGGGAGGATAATGAGATTGGTGCCATTTTATTTTTCTTGTAATCTGGAGCAAATCAAGCAAGAGCTGAGACAAATACAAAGAAGTCATTTCTTCGTTGAGTGACTGTGCAGCGGAGCTCTTGTCCTCAATCAATCAAGTTTCTATGTGTTTATTCCCCAATTCATAGTTGGGTACTCATAATAAACAGATTGATTCCAGTAACTATAATAATACTGACTCAAGAGAGAACAGGAGACAAAGCAAGAAGGATGCATGGACAAAAAGAAAGAGACAGAGGTGGAAGTGACGATGGAGGACGTGGAGTTAGAAGGTTTTGCAGATTAAAACCTGAGGCCTAGCCAGTGGAGAGGCACCAAAACCCCTCTGAGAACTCTTCGTCAGGGCAATCGAAAATCTTCGCGATGGAGCGATTTGGCCAGGGAAAGATCAGCTGTTTTACAGGCTGATGTTCACAACAAAATATAAATGATGTTTGAGCCAGGGGTAACAATTTAATGTAAGCTCAATTGTCTCTTTTGTTGCAGAGAATTATAGTGATTGAGGAGGACTTTTCTTTTATTACATGTATTTGGACTGAAGCATGCCTGAATATGATATGAGACGAGCTACCCTCTGACATTGATCTGATCTTGGAATTTTAGATGTTAACAGCGTGTGCTCAAAAACAACACCAGTCGTCCCTGTAAATAGAGTTTGCCTTACTGCATCTCAGGGCAAGGCTTAGGAGCAGCCCTGGGATTCAGCCCAGAGCTTTGGCAAGGCTCCGAAAACCTTGGGAGATGTTGGGGAAGAGTGGAATGTCAGGCCATACACTCTTCAAGAATAAGTGGATTGTTTAGCTTGCCTGTTAAAACTATAGTGTCCAACAATTTTATATTTATGAACGTTTGTTACATTCAAGCCATTGCCAAATGAGTTGATACAAAGCTAGTTAAGCCTCTCAGCTCCACACAACTCTATGTATTTCTCAGTTGGGCTATGTATACAAAATGGTGTAGTCTGGCGAGTCTTGCGTGCAAAAGCTTGAGTGATGATAATTACCTCCATCATGTTCATGTAATCCTTTTTTTGGTCCTCCTTGGCTACTAGCAACTGTGTGCAGGAGGCGTGGTGCGCGATCACCAAAGGCTTCATCATGTACTGTAGATGCAAAGACAGGGAAGTTGTCATTACTTAGAATTTCTCATGGGGGATAAGATGTCATTCCTGGTTGATTTGGCGATACAGTGCAGTTTAAAAGCACGACAAACGCTTATTGAGTAACTGGCGAATCTGTTTACAGTGCAGCCAAACAAACTGTTTTGTTTTAAAAAAGAAAAACATAATTGCAACTGCAATCTGATTTAATTCTGCACAAGTAGTTTTTTACATAGGATGGCACTCCAGGGCAGTGGAGTTGGAGGTGTGCAGCTGTTCACTGTAGCTGCTCCTTCTTGTCCCATTAGCTACCACCTAGCAAAAAAAAAAAAAAGTTCAGCTGACAAAAAAACGTCAACAACGGGTTGTGGTGAGTGCTAACCACATTGACAAATGACAATGTGAAGCACCAGCAGGAGGTTGGGTTGGCATTTGCAGTAGCATAATACAGCTCTGATGTAAATAGTCTGTATGTATATAAATCAACGACTACTCAAAGCACTTTGACATAGTACAGGAACCATTCACACACCTTCACACACTGTGCCCGAGGCTGCCGTGGTGCCACCTGCTCATCAGATAAACACTCACACACATTTACACTTCAATTTGGGCAGAATCCGGGTTCAGTTTCTTCCGAAGGACAGGACAGGGATTGAAACACCAACCTTCCAACTGGCAGGCAATCGCTCTGAACCGCCCCAGATAGGATGTAAAGGAAGCGAAGAGTAAACAGTGATGCTGTTATAGTGCTAGATTACATGCATGCATAGCTGTCCAGTTCAATGGTGGACTCCGCCACTCCCATAAATAGAATATATTAAGCTGTAATTACATAATATAAATAAATTGAATGACTATTGCAGAAATAAATGTAACCATAATTAGATTAAACTGTTGGGTTTTATTTAATTACTTTATAAGGACATTTTTGGGGTAATGTACTGTCACTAAAACACTAAAAATAAATATCACAAACATCACTGAGACATTTTGAAAGTCTTTGAGGAATCCTTAAATAGGATGTAAGTAAAGAGATTTCCTGAAAGGAAATGTTCAGCCAAAGGCCTCAGGTGTGAGTGCCACTTTAAAGATTCATTAAATGGTATTTAATTTAAATCCCTGTAATCTGAAAGGTTTGGTAATACTGCCGAACCCAATCCCCTAGAAAAGGCACTCCACTCTGCAGCCCCGAGGCTTTCAGCTTTGTTTTTATCTCACTTGTCTGCATGGATTAATCCCAACGGCACTTCCCATGGGCAAAGTCTCCAGCAAAAACAAGCTCACTCAAGCTGATTTTACGATAGCTGCACAGCGGGTAATGGCAGAGAGCTGAAGTAAAAGAGTTGCTGATGAAGAAAGCCCAACATCTGAAAGAGGACTCCAATGAATACTGTAAGGAATTATGTCTAAAATAAAGCACTAAGGCCTGTCAAATCGGACTCCAATTACAGCCTGTGTTGCTGTGTTTGTGACAAATACTTGTGATGAAGTGGGTTGGCTCACCACTTGTCCCGTACAGGTCATTAGCTATAGTAAGTAGACACACAGTCATGTTAGTTTCAGTTGCATTTTATTAGGTTGCAAGTTTAAACATTGTTAAATGTTTTCCCTGTGTTGATACCTACAATTGTTTGTCCCTTTGTTCAGTTCCACCCATAGACCGTTAATATACAGTCTATAGTTCCACCATGCAGGACAATTGTTTGGGGGGGCCAGCCTAAGCATTTCCTGTTTTATAGGAATGGGGTGGTCATGGATGACATCACCGGGCCAAACCAAGTAGAGGGTTTTCTTTCTTATAGGAATGTTTATTTTGGTTGTTTTTGGTTATTATATAAGAAGGTATGAATAACCCTGACCTGTTTTGAAGGCAGTGGGATAGGAGGAAACTGGTAACCAAGTTCCATATGTTAAGAGATTGCTAGGTATTAATGTTATGGAGTAGATCAACCTGCTTTAAGGATGGGATGGACTGAAGCAGTGGGGTGTGAATTGACAACCCTATATAAATAGTGGGATTTGTGCTCCCTGGAGAGAGGTAAGGGAGGTGAGGCTGTGCTGCTAGGAACACATGCCTGTTGGTGATATTAGTTTAATGTGTCACTTTCTTTAAGGTTTATGATTGGTTAGGATTATCTGTGTACTGCAGACCACTGGAAATTACCTCTGGAAACATACAATGTTTGAGTCTGCCTACCTACCACCTTCCTAGCCACTCTGGCCTACTGCATCACAATACTGTACATTTTGGTCTTCTATTGTGGTCAGAAATGACTTTTTCCAGAATGTGACTTTTAAACTAGAGCAGTTTGTTTAGTTTTCACTGCAGGTGTGATTGTTACAGTGTTTTGCAATTTTGGCAGCCAACATCTGAGGCATTGAATCACAGGTCATGCAATCTGTAACCCTTATTATCTTGAATATGAAAGAAAAATTGAGATAGAAGGCTTGACAACTGCCTGTGGTTGGAGGGAGCTGGAAACACATAGACGGAGGGGAAACAATGACGAGTGTGACCGCCAGTTCATGTTCATTTATTGATTGTTGTCTGAAACAGCACAGAAAGAGAACATCTATTGTTGTACTTGATTATGCAAAATCAATCTGATGATTTACCTAGTTCATAGCTTTTGAAAAAAGGCAGTATACTTACAGACGTTCAATTGAACCAAACAAAAGAGAGATGATTTGACAAGAGAGGAAATACATAGATGGAAAACAAAGCCAAAGGTACAAGGTTTTCAAAAGGTCTGTGTGCCAATTTTAATAGTGACCATGATGTACTCAGAATCTGGGGGAAAAAACAATGAAATAATGGAATATACTGTAGATGGATGGGAAAATGCACAAATAGACAAGGCCAAATCAGAGAGAAAAAATAATTGTATAACGAAAGGATGGACAGATTGGAACTATTTAGCTTGGATCAAATTCCAATGAGAGAAGAGGCAGCAGACTATCACAGCAAGACCAGGGATTTCCTTAACAGCCCAGTCTGTCAGCTCTCTAAGCTACTCTGGCATTTCATTCTCCACTATCGCTTGATCAGCTCATTATGTCTCGCTGTCCCTGCTGTCATCTATCCAACCCCATGTCTTTATCCTTGCACGGGTATTAGATCACTCAGTTACTCTCCATGGGCCATTTTCACCATTTCTTCTTAAAGGAAAAGCGTTTTTACGGAGATTCCCCTGTGAGTCGATTTATTGATTAGATGATGAAATGTAGGCAGATAAAGACATTATAGGATGTCTTGAACTTGTATTTAGATGTGCATGTCCCTGTGGTGATCTCCATCATCTGGTCACATTTCAAATTTTATGACTAAATCTCTGCTACAAGTAAAAGTAAACATTGTACTTATGTAAAAGTACCAATGAATTAGAATCAAAATGCAGTTATTATGCAGAATGGCCCATTTCAGAATGACTAATGACTTTTAGCTGACAATTTTATCTAAAATGTTTCAGATAAACATTCACACACTAAGAGTAATTCAGGGCTCAGTGTCTTGCCCAAGGACACTTCAACATGGGGCAGCAGTGCCAGGGATCAAACCACCAACCTTCCAATTGGTAGACTACTGCTCTACCACCTGAGCCACAATATATTTATGTACATAATGGGATTATAATCATTGATTCATATATGTATAAGCATGACTTATGTGTTGCATCTGGTAAAGATGGGGAAAATGTTAACACATGCACTGCTGGGTTGCTAAATCTATAATAATATATAATAATTCATAATTATCATATTTTCTATTAGCAATCTGAATCAGCAAAAAAAACTACAGCTGTCAAATAAAAGTAATAGTAAAAAGTACAATATTCCCTCAGAAATGTAATGCAGTAGAAGTATAATGTAGAATTAAATAGAAATACTCAAGTAAAGTAAAAGTACCTCGCAATTCTTAAAGTATTGTACTCAAGTATATTTGCTTAGTTACTTATCACCACTGCGTGTGTAGTTGCAACTACACTCAGTTGTACTATCATGAAGGTTATAACCCTAACCTTCATGACAGTATAACCTTGGTGCACCTAATTGACTGGCTACTATGATTATACACACAGAAAATAAATACATGGATTTTTTCCTAGTTTTGCATATTTTTGCATAATTCTTTTGAGTTTATAACATCATGTCTGAAAAAGATTTAAGTGTTTCATATTCGGTGATCTTCAGTCTCGGGGCGGCTGTGGCTCAGTAGTAGAGCTGTTGCCTGCCAATTCAAAGGTTTGAAGTTCAACCCGTGGTGTCTTTCCATAAATGATACCAGCTCAACTCAACCGCAGGGCCCCGTCGTCCTTCTCCTTTTTTCCATTGCAGATTAGTACCGCCTCATGCGTGAGGCGAGCCGTGGCTGGTTGTCACAGCAGGAAACTGCTGCGACCTAACCCGACACGCGTAGGTCGTCAAAGTTGTGTTGTTTTTGATTCTCGGCATGTGGTTGTTGCCACAGCTAGAAGACACATTTAGATTAAAAAAAAGTTGGAGGCAGCAAAAAAACCCAACTATTTAGCCCCCCATCTGTCACTGGCGATGATAACACAGTGAATAGTGACGATTCTCTCCGACCAATCAGTAGTCTGCAGGTTTCACGTCAACTTGACTGAGGTGGTACTACAAAAAGTACCTGTTAGCAGGTACCAGGAACATTTTTTTTGTAATGGCAAACCAAAAAGGGCGAGTAGAGTCGAGGCGAGTCGAGTAGGTACCATGCAGTGGAAAAACGCCATAAATGTGTGTGGGTGTTAATCTCATGAGCAGGTGTATTGTATTTATGTATTGTTTGGTATTGTATAGTGTATTTATTGTATTGTATTCATGCTCTGGTTGTTATGGGCATTAAGGCGGGTATGAGCACTGTAATTTCCATTTTTATGGATGAAATAAACTTGACTTGTGGCACCTTGTGCGGCAGTGTGTAAATGGTAAATGGTTCCTGTACAATTTGAGTACTCAATAAGACTAAGTATAACAACAGTCCATTTCCATTTACATTTACATCCAGTCTGCACCTTTAGCACCAAAAGATTTGGGAGAAACCGTAACCAATTTTCTCAACCAAATGTTTTTTATTGGCATGTAAAATAATCATATTTACTCATATTTTGTTGCAGTCTTCATCCCAAATCTGACTGAAATCCAAGCCCACCCCTATAGCTGTCATTACAATGTGACATTAAGAAAATGTTTACAGCCGCCATGTTTACAGGGGGCAATTAATCAAGAAATGCAAGTATGCATTTTCCTAATTGAAAGTGATATGCTGGAATATATAACTGCTTGTGTCATCCAATTAAATTGTACATTTCTAAACCTTTGAAAGAAGCTCTTAATGCTGCAAGTTAATCTCTTTAATCCCATTTATTTTCCCCCGGAAAAAATAAGTTCACATTCATGATGTTGAAAATGAAAATCTTGTCACAAATGATTAGGAATATGTAGATAACACTTTAACAACTCCAAGCCCAGGAGATGTAATTGATTATTATAGAGTCATGCAAATATATGTATTGTATGTGCTGTAGCAATACCATTTGTCTAGAAATGTTCAGTAAGAATGTACCCATTTGTCTAGTAAATGATGAATTATTTGTTCCTGTTGGAGGAGAAGGAAAGATCCCTGCACTGCTTTACACTTTCTACCATTGTGGTATTTCTATTCTTACGCAATCTCTCTCCCTCGCTCTCACCTTCTCTCTCTATTACTTCTTCTCTCCCTTGCCCCTTTCTCAGGTATTTTGTTAGATCTTCTCCATTACTGTCTTTTCCAGCTTTATACTCTTATCTGTAAAAAGACAGATGAGGGACTAAGGAGATGAAAGAGCCCTCCTCCAACCCACACACACATACACACACACACACACACACACACACACACACACACTAAATACACACAACACACCCACACAGACACCTACAAATACACACACACAAACACACACACACACACGCACACAAACACACACATGCATCAGTATCCTGATCCAAATCTCAAAATATATACACAAGCAAGCCCCTTCTGGAGAAGCCTTCATCACATCTGTCTGTGTGTGTGTGTGTGTGTGTGTGTGTGTGTGTGTGTGTGTGTGTCCCCCTCTCAGTCCTCTGGGTTTTGCTGTCAGACCAGACTCTTTCCTTGATGACTCCTCCGTGGTTTCCTTAAGACAATGCACTGAAGAGTGATAGCTCTTTGCCACAGCAAGGTGACTCACATACTGCATAGACAGTGTGTTGTAGTCCACGGCAGGAGACAGACATGTCTCTGACACCTTTTTTTATGTTTAAGGTAAACAGCCATTGTGTGTTGTATCCCTTGAATTTGCATCAGCTTTACAAGTTTGCTAAAGCTGGGAACAGGCGTGGTTGTTATTGACAAATTTAAAGACCAGATCCTCCACATGCAACAGCTCATTTTATTTCTACCCACACATGTATTTTAGTCTTGACAGCTGGAGGAAGCACACTGAATGACAGCTCCATTATGATTAGAGTTGTGTCATAAGGCAAGCCCCAAATTCTCATACTGACTTCTCAATGATGACTCCATTCTTTTCAGGTGAAAGTCGTAATGAGACAGGGTGCGCAATAACAGTGCACCAGTACCTTTAAACTAAACAGACCCTTCATGTATGCTATTTATATTACATCTCTACTTAAAACACATTTCAAATGGGGACCAAGCATGCAGAGCCATTCATAGTCATTTTAATTGTGTCACTACTGTAATGCAGCTGTTGAGGCCAAGAAACAGCAGTTAAAAACCACCGCAAACCCAAGTAAACCAACACATCCTCATACTGTACCTACACGACATTACAGGTCGATTTCCAAAGGCTCCTAAAACAACATATACGGCGCTTTTGTTTACTGCCACACGGTGGCGCTTTAATCATGTGACCGTAATAATGTGACCAGTCTATTTAACCCAGCGAGGTGCAATTTGAAACACTTAGTAAATGCTGTGAAGTGTAGTTGCATTTAGGCAACAAAAATTTAAATCCCAGGTGAGTTCAATTATTTTGGCTGATAAGAGCTCTTTTCAAAGCTGTGTGGGTGTGTAAAGCCTGAGAGAGGGTTTGATTAGCATCTTTCTCTCATTTTGTTAGATTTATTGCCTTTATCATCCGACCGTACTGATAAACGTGCCAAATCAGCGAGCTACACTACGATAGCTTAATTCCTGTTGTTTTAAGGGCACTGGCTTGCTGTCTCTTTCACCTTGAGCAGTATCTTTATCTCATTTTCACCCTCCACTTCCACCCTGCAGCCCCCCTTAGCAGTTTAAAAAACCCTGATTTAAACTGATTTCCACCAGATTGTCAGAAGCCAAGGATATAAGGTCAAGACTTTTGTTTCTTTTAGCCATTAATCATTTCTAGAATGATAATATTCTGCATCATGTGATTGACATAAGAGGTAATTAAAATAGAGCTGGTTGGCTGGGTCCCACTCTGTGACCCTTGCCCATGCCTCATGGCTTCACCAAGCTGTTTCCTTTAACAGGTTCATCAGCACGAATAAAAGAAAACACCTATTTGAGTGTACAGGGATTTATCCTTACATCCTTGTGTGTTAGTGGCATGTGCAATGGAAATATGTTTTATTCTTCCTACTATCTACAGCTATTGTTTGTTTGCACATGCAGATTGTGGAAATCCAAAACAGCATCACCCTTCTCAGGAAAATCTGAAAAAAACTCACAATGACAAAGGATATTAAAATCCATGACAGAGAAGAGTGCCCGACACAAAACCAACAAATAACCAGAAAGGGGGAAAAAATGAATTCAAGTCGTAGCCATGAAACATAAATAGCCTGTGGCAAAGGAAGGGAGTGTTACAGTGAGAGAACATTTAATACATTTACTAATACAGATCAGCAGATGTATTGTAAGTGATTATAGATGCATGGAAGTATAACATCACTTTGTGTGTGTTTGTGTATTTGTTCATGTTTGGGGAAAAAAAAAGAGTAATTGTGTATCAAATTATCTTCAGTTTGTATCTGTGAGTGTGACAGCATGCATACATGGTTGTGTGTGTGTGTGTGTGTGTGTTTGTGGGCATCTATCAGTGCACCCTGGCTCCTGACGGTGCTAATGCAGCTTTAGCGCTCTGCAGATGCTGTTCAGGGGTGTGTATTTTCACCCTCGCTTTGAATGAACAAAGAGCTCAAGGCTGGAATCTCTCTCTTGTCGCTGTCGACTTTGATATTTTCTTGGATAAACGATGAGCGTGACAACACTGACAAATGTCAGCCTTGTGTCCTAGTCCCACATCTGTGTCCACCATCACTAAGTAAACGTGTTCAGGGTGTCTCTGTGTATTTCTTGCCAACTTGCTTCCTTCCTCTGTCTTTTATCATTATTATTTTTAACAGTCCAAGGTACCCTCAGACCTTACTTTATATACAAAAAGGTACACGCATGCACAGCCGCAGTTTCTTTATATACCTTCTGTTAAGATTTGAATCACTAGGTGCTCGCTTTGAGCTGGACACAGACGCATTAACCTCTGCGGTGACCACAGGTGTCAATTATTCCGCCTGCAGATTTCATTATCTGTGCCTCAGCAGTCATGTTTTTTTGTTTCAATAATCATAAATGTCAAAGCAAGGGAATGTAGTGAAACTCAGATTTCATTTGTAGATTTAAACATTTCAAAGTTAACTGATTAATATATAATTTAAAGTGTGTATTCACACTTGAGTGACTGGTTAATCTGGATAATTACAGAGCACTGGGGTGAGCGTAGCCGGAACAAACTCTCGCCCTAAATGTACAGTAGGTGCAAATTGGTTAATTTCCTACCAGTTATTAAAGAAACAATCCACCATAAACAAATAAGTTAATAAGCAGTTATTTATGTCTTGTGTAGACAACAGTGGAGGTTGACAGCAGAGAGCCAAACTAAACCATCAATGATAAACCTCAGGTATTGCTTTTGGGTACTCAGGGTACTTATGCTTCTTTCTAGCCATTTTGAAATCACTTGACGAGACCAAGATGCCAATTTCTTAATAAAGGGTAGCCTCAATAGATTGAGATGTTGCCAACACGACAGCTTTTTAAGGATCCTGTGGAAATCACTTTTTCCTAGCTACACTGCAATTTATAGTTAAAGCAATAGTTAATTCCACTATAGCCATCAAAAATAGGAAATGAATGGCTAAAGTTCATGTAGATGAGAAGGAAAGTGGGGTACACCAGGAAATGTAACAACACTTCATTACAGAAGTACTCCTGTGCACTACAGTACTCTTTAAAACCGTCCAAAGGTTTTTCCGTATAAGATCGAGAGAAAGCACACCACGATTGAGGCGTCGACTCCAATGGGCCGGTAAAGTTGATGCATTTACTCAGCAAGCTCCATGAATATAAGCTAACAACTGTGGAGCATTTGCAAAGCCTGCTGGCAAATCATCTGCGGGTGGCAGCCTGGCTCCTTGCTTTCCTGCTGTGGGTTGGAAACCTATCTTGAATGCCCACCCCCACCCCAGCGCCGCCAGGCTTCCTTGATTCCCGAATCCCTCCATGTCCCTTTGGCTATGTCCTGCCAGCTTCACACCATTGAATTTTCTAATGCCTGTCTCAAATATGTGTCTCTGACCTTTCTCAAAGTGTCTCTGGGGCTTTTATCGGGAACAGACACCTGTATAATGACCAACCCAGCCCTTGTTTGCTTCTCATTATATACAAGCTTCTTTAATACATCTTCTTGAATTATCCAATGAGATCGGGTTATTAAAATTAAAATGACCCTGCATTTCCCACTGTATCCCCCACCAGGGTTCAGTGTGACAAGGATGGCATTTTCTTCTTTTCTCTCCCATTTGGCAAACTTGAGGGATAGCTCGAGGGAAGCCAGAGCTGGCTGAGTGTCACTCAGTATCTATCCCACCCCCCTCCTTCTCTCCCCTGCCTGTGACAGCACCGGTGCTGTGCTTTCCAGACACGTTCGGTCAAAGGGCTCGACTGTTACCACGGACACAAACAAAGACAGAGAGATGGGATGTGACATTTATTGAATTGTGCCCTGCATAGCAGAGTAGACACCTCTAGGAAACTACATAATGTCCTTTTTGAACACGTCCCAGATTATGTTGATTGAATGTGATTATAATTGCTATGCAGTTGGCTGTATGCCAAATTCAGATGAGGATATTCATATTTTCCCTTAGTTGTGTCTCCAAACTTCAGCCTTTGAACCCACTGCCATAACCTGCCATACAACCTAACCTCCAGGCTTAATACCTTCTGTTTCTACACATTCTGGTCCCTTTCCAGCCATTTAAATGCAGCCTCAAATGTCCTGAAGGCAATCGTCTATGTAGGTTGTCAGCATGATTGAAACGTCCATTCCTAAAAAGCATCGCTATCCCCAGACTCTATTCAATTAACACATAAACACAGATTAGTTGCCAGGGCAGCAGTGCTTTGCTATGGTCTACGGGTCCAATAATAAATCAAATAAAACAACATAATGAAATCAAGAATGTATCCTTAGTCTGTCAGTCGGCTCCCCTCTTTCACCACTGTGACCCACCTCTCATCGAATCTCAGTGAATTTATTACATCACAGATTCCCGTGGTTGTCTTTATTTTAATCAGGCCAAGCCAATGGAGTGAGATTTGATTTTGCTGGAACAGCAAACGCAGCATTATTTATTCTGTCGAGTAAGAACGGAAACTTGAGCAAAAGCCTTGCTGTATTGTTTCCTTCCAGCTGTGTTTACTGTGTAAGTTGTGGCTATGTGATAAACCACAGCTCACCTGCTATGACTCTCATCCACCAATCATTACAAATTTCTCTTTTAGTGGTTAAAACACTGTGACTGAGCACAACTCTGAAAAAGCTGATGTGA
The DNA here is from genome assembly GCA_026937815.1 of Etheostoma perlongum. Classification (NCBI taxonomy): domain Eukaryota; kingdom Metazoa; phylum Chordata; class Actinopteri; order Perciformes; family Percidae; genus Etheostoma; species Etheostoma perlongum. Next base: position 10,121,013 of record CM049387.1, read on the forward strand.
GCTAAGTTGCACTGTTAAAATTGATCTATTTAATGTACGTATGCAAAATAGACAAAACATTACCCACTTTACTTATCATTAGGTGCACTTAGTAGAACCCTATACATATACCTTTGGACTTTTTGCACTAATCAGTTTTTGTTAACTCTGTTATATTTGCCAAATAACACAACATAGTTGCTAAAAAGTGTATTTTAAGGAATAGTTCAACATTTTGGGGAATATTCACTTTCTCGTTGAATTAGGAAGTTCCAAACCACTCTCAGATCTATGCAAACAATATGAAGCAAAGAGTCAGCACCTGCTTTGCTTAGCTTATCACACATTATTATATCTTAAAGGTTAAACAAACAATATATAATTTGTTAGTGAGCTTTAGAGATGCTGATAGGCTGATTTGTTTGCCTTTGGAAGGAGCCTGTTTCCCCCTGTGTCTTTATGCTGAACTAGCCGGCTGCTTGCTGTCGCTTCATATTGAACGGACAGATATGAGAGTGCTATTGATTCTCTCATCCAATTCTCTGCAAGAAAGAAAACATTTCCCAAAATGTCAAACTACTCTTGTAATGTATGCCTTTAAGTAACATTCTATTACAATGCTGTTCTGATTGTAACATGATGCTAATGCTGACTTACAGTGTCTGTGGGTCTATGTATTAAGACAATGTGGTGCTCATGGGCACTCTACCTCAAAGGCTCCATACCACTTTAAAGAGAAGCCACTGGTGTCGCAGTGACATTTAACAGTACATTGCTTAACACATCCATGGTGCATTGTCTAAAAAGCCAGCTAGCTAACGTTAGCTGCTGAAGGCAGCCCGGAGAGTCTGTATAAAAAAATGATACATTTGCGCGTACTTATGGACCAAATCAACTCAGATTCGGGAGGGGAGTGATAGTGGGCATTTTTTTTACAATTTCAATTCAATAATATAACAATTTACGAAAAATGTGTTATGTACCCCCCCCAATGTTGGTGAATGGTTGGTGATCCTGGGTAGTGGACCACTACTGGACCACTTGCCCTTATGGATAATCCAGGCATGCTTCTGCGACACCCTGCCTTTTTGATCCTTAATAACATTAATATATGCACTGTGTCAACATCAGCTTTGTAATATAGCACCTTTAACACCAAACGTGTTACTCTTCATCAATTTAGAAATAGAAGATGACAGAAACCAAACTTAACAGACTGAGACCAAACACTTTGATAAAGCACATCAATTATTTAACGACTTAAAAAAAAAAACTATCTTCTCAGACTTTTAGGTGTCGATCCAAGCAATTTGTTGCTGATTTGTACACACAGACAGGCCACCACCCAACACCCACCACTGGGACACAACCCGGCCAGGAATCAGAAAACCAGTAAACACAATTCTCTCTCTTCACATCTCTTATTATTTCTGCTTGAATCCCTCCTAACATTTCTACCAATACAACATACCGAGGCCCAAGCTCTTCACCACTGACCATTTGGCTTTATTGACCAGCCCAATTCTACAGTTGGATTTGATGGCGAGTAAGAGGGCGAATGGGACTTTACCAGTGGTAAATGAACCAGAAGATGCACTGAACAGAGACGGATGGGAATTTCCTCCAGGGCTCTTCACATCCTCTCATCCTCATATCTTGTAAATCTTATAAATGACTATTTCAATAGCTCCCTGCTATATGATTACATGACTGGAGAAATAAGTAGATAAGTAGAAATAGTGGGTTTCATCAGAGTGAGAGAAGAGAGAGAGGCTGTGATGATTGCCCACCTCGGATCAGATGGAGGGAAAAGCCAGTTCAAAGTCTGTCCCAGATCTAGCAGATGGTCAGATCTAATTCTTTCTCCCTCACTCCCTCACCTTCTCTACACTCACACAGCTCGCGCCTATGCCCAAATGTGCATCTCATGAGAGTGCAAATGCAATCAAATGGGAATTGACACAATGCACTGCATCCTTTTGAACATGTCACTGGTTGCATCAGGACACTTTGGCACTCCTGTGAACAGCAGCGGTGAAAGACATGGTTAGGAAAACAGCTTAACCTTACCAATGGAGAAGGACAAGACTTGTCAAGAGCTTAATCGTAGACATCCGAATAATCACATCAGGGGCTCTGCACCTATGTATCGTGGACATTGCAAAGCTCCCTCATATTTTCAATTTCTTTGAGAAGTAAGGTCACACACTCTGTCTGCTAACTGAGCTATACAGCTGTGGAGCTGCTCTGCGGCCTCCTGAATCTGGAGATAAATGCTGTGCGACCGTAGTTCAATAAGGGCTCTCAGTGTTTGGTTCTCGCTCGGCCGGCCCCTGCTAGCAGATATAATGCGATCGATAGAGATGAAAACTCAGCTCCTGTTTGGATATATCTGTGATAGGCCGATGCACGAAAATCCACACAGACAGCAATACACACAGACAATCAGCCAAAAGATTACTTTCACACTTAGTTTAGTGAAAATGGGAGCTTGCCTGAAGTTAATCCAAATAAGCTATTCCACTCTTCTGTATGCATTATTGCTTTGCAGCAATCTAACAAATTAAGGAGGAATTTCTAGATTTATTTTCTTTTTACTTTCTGTCGTTGTGGCACAGCAGCAGATAAGTATTCCCAAGGCCATATCCACAGATTCTGCCCACAGTGCATAGTAAATCAAGAGCTTTTCAGCTGGTCTTACTGTTTTGCGATGCTGCTACATGCTAAACCTCTGGAGTGTTTCAGCAATTCACTTTTATTATTATTATTTTTCCTCAGCTGTGGCTGCACTCGTCGGATTAGAATATACATCCAGCAGAGATGGATAGGACTCGGTGATGATATATTGGCACAAATTGCAGTTTTAATGAAGAGGATTAGGAAAGAGACAAAAAGCTAAAAGGTTCCTGAGTAAGAAAAGGTCAGATGTGAAGATTTAAAGACTAAGACTTAGGTGTAGTAATGTAATGTATGTGGTGCATCACGTACCTTGTGGTCATTAAACATAAATGTCCCCTACAATTAAACCATTTACAGAAAAATGTTGCTTCCCACTACTCTAAATCTAAAGTATTTGAAAAGTTTGATGCCATCTGCGGTTATCTAACAACTTCACACATTCACCTTCTGACCCTTGTATGTTAATCTATAATGTTTTGGCCCCTATAAAAGCCATTATGCCTTTGCTCAATAACGTCTCTCCACAGAGCAAACCGACGAGATAAAACAGAATGAGGTGCTCCCCAGGCAGCCAGCAGGCTGTGCTGAGTTCAGGGCTTTTTTTGTGTGCCTTGTGTTTATTGTCACATGGAGAGCTCATCTATTCTGGCCAAAGATGATGTCAGAAGGCCTTGGGTCTCTTTGCAGCATTAATGAGAGGCTGATTCTTTTTTTTGACATGGTTGGTGCATCTCACTATTTCTTTATTCCCTCATCTGTCTCTTCTCAATGTCTATATAGCTCCTGCTCTCATGGTTAGCTACAGAAAGTGTTTTAAGCTTGGAAATAAGAAGAAAAAAGGGACAGGAAATTAGCTACAAGCAAAAGCCTTAAATGACACTCCTGCTGGTATGCCCAGTCTGAATGGGCCAATTCTGAAATTGTTTCTACTAGAATGCAGCCCACATCCCCTTCCACCCTCTCTGTCTCTCTCTTTGAGCAAATGTGATTACAATTATTTCTCAGCAGGATAAATTGGGGTGCATGCTGTGTATGTCATTACCTCTCCGAGCTCTGACATTAGCTCTACTAATGTGAATGTTCTCCACATTATCCTTCCTTCCTCCCTCAGACAAATGCACACACGCTGTTACCACCAGCCTGTAAATGACATGCTCCCTACTGCTTTTAGCTCAGCCTGTAAATTACAACAAAAGTAAAATTAATTTCCACAAAGGCCAGGTTCTTCCATCCATGGAATTAAGGATGAAGCCTTGATTAAATCCAACTGTGTTTCATGTTTGGAGCCTGGAGCCCTTAAAGTGCATCTTAACCATATTGGACTATTTCTTTTACTGTAATAATGATGGTTGGAAAACTTGAGCTAAGGGTTATCCTTTGAGGGCGGTATTGATTTGTTGGAGGAGATTGGATACAATTTCTCCAAAAGTAAGGCAATTTAATTTGGAGAAAGCCATCCTCCCCAGCAATGATGGTGAAAATATCTGAAAATAGATGGCCATAGAGACATTTGAGTTGTCGATTGCAATCTGTAGTGCATCATTGTGAGGTGGACCACAGTCAGCTGTTATTCCTTGAATGAAGGTTGAATTAGGAATTATGGACGGGGATAGAGTATTCCAAATTTGGCCCCTCATCCACACCCACTCTAAGACCAACACCACCCACATTATGTAATTCCAAGACTGTTTAGGGACCCCATGCATACATATTCAAATACACCTGTAATGTTTATCCCATGGTGGAAAAGAGGAGACATGGACTCAGGAGTTCTACACCTGGTTCTTTGATTTATTTCTTCCACAATCACATGGAAGTGCAGTATTGCAAGGGTGAATTATTGCAAAAATGAAAAAGAACTAGGGAGGGAGAGAGGGCACGCACGCACGTACCAGGCCCCTGCTTGAAGATGTGGTGAATGAAACATGCAAATATTTGGATGACTGTGGGTAAATCCACTAACCTAAAATAAATGACTAGAAATTAACTGTCTATGTGTTAATGGTGTGTGTATTTATCCAGCCATGATTTCTGGTCTTTCGACTAGTATTTAAATGAACTAAAAAAAATGACAAGCCATGTGTTTATTGATGCAAGTCCACATGCTAATGGTAATGATCACGCTAACCACCCTACGATACTGCTTATACTTAGCATGCTAAGATAAATGCTACCACTGGCTTAAATAAAGGCATGGGGTAGCCCCATGACAACACCATTTTAAAAAATGTCAATGGGACTTTTTCCCTCGCCAAGAGTAAGCCTAACTTTGGAGCATTATTTATCCCCCTCCAGACTAGCTTGTACGACATGGTTGGTACCAATGGATGCCCTACTGTAGGTCATCTGTCTTCCTATGATGATAGTATTTTCACTCTAGCTTTAACACTACAGCAGGATTTGCTATCATAAGTCTAGCAGAGTGACAGGTAGACCAGAGCTGTCTACCAAAGTAAATCATGTACAAGGGCTCAGCAAGGTGTAAAATGAGCTAGCACTGATTAGGCTGCTCTCTTGCAAAAACATAGCAGTTATCAGCGGACCAACAACTTTCCACAAGATGCAAGTGCTTTTTAGCCAATGGCCTCATTTAAATTTCCACAGTTTGATTCACACACTTCTGCCATTGTTCAGTGAGCAGCTGTGTGATACATGTCTTGCTAAAGGGCATGTAGCTGTTTGGGAGAGCAGATCCAGAGAATAAATTGCTGGACCCAAGAATGCTTCAAGCACAAACAACTGTGACACCGTTTAATGGTCATTCAGTTTTTTTTTTAAAGATCTTGATTTGTCCACTATTTACTTTAAGCTGTAAAGTGTATATAGATATCAACCTATTATACATTTAACTAACTGTTCCATCAACCTTAACTATGGAATCACTGATCTTGATGGTAAAAAACCTAGAGCATGCCAGGGATTGCAGATATTTACTATTTTGGGATTTATTATTTATAAGGGATCCTAAAATTATTAGTGATTTATTGTAAACTTACATGCCCCCTCACCACACACACAAACAAACACATGCACGGAGATTAGTCTTAATTTTGTTCTGCTATAACACTAGCAATGCCTTCCTCATTCCCCATTTTAATACAAAATTCCCCCAAAGAGAGGAATAGTTTTTACAACACACAAAAATATTAATATATTAATAATATTTGGATCTCTTTGTGGCTCTAGTAGGTACAGTATGTCACAACCCCAACGGTAGAACACAGAAATCTTTTTGTTTTAGAAAGCAGTGACAAAACGACTTTCCGAGAAGTCAGAGAACAAGGTCGTGTCTGACAGATCACTGGTTGGTCAGGGAGGGCTGGAGGAAGCAGGAGCATGCTAATTTGTTCCAACACAGCAAGGCTCTTCAGTGGAGGTGATCTTGGGTGAAGTTGCCCTGCTTACATGTCCTTGTGTCCAGTTTGTATTGAACGTCCCTCAACCAATACACATTGAAATAACAATGTGCTAATCAACTAAAATAAGAAAATAAATAAAAGCATGATCAGAATGTAATACCTGATACAGTGAGTTTGAGAACATGAGTAACTGATCCGTGTACATTTGTTCTTTGCCACAGATTTACAGAGTTTCTGGAGCCCTTTGAGAGAGTGATTCAACCAGAAGAGCTTTGGCTCTACAAGAATCCTCTGGTTGAGTCAGACCACATTCCCAAGAGGGTCATGTTCGTAAGTACCTGCTCTATAATTATGCATTCCTCTTATTACAGACCTGATTGCCACTAAACACTGCTTAATTCTTAATGTTTGTGATGCAGAAAGCCTTCATTTAGGACGATCAATATGGCAAAGCCTCTTCTTTCCACTCTCGGGTTGAGGCCTGAATCATGTTGATAGCTATGAGAAGGGCTTTACAGAACAGTGATGATTAGTACTTACAATGTAAATAATCTTCTCTCGGACAGAGGTGGGGGGTGAAAGGTTCAGCTGAATTTCTAACCGATACAACGAGAAATGAAAACATATTTTTTCTCTGGCTCATGCTGTCCCAAACACATTTTGCACATTTCTTTTGATATTGCAGTTTTCAGTGGCAATCACTGGCTTCAATACACTTCAAATACAGCATAACCTACTGGGTATTATAGAGCTGTATTGTTGTGAGTCATACTGCACATTGTTTTCATTCTCGGATGGCACCAAATGGTCCTATAATAGTGATTATGGTGAAATATGACAACACCCACGATGCCAGTAACAAACAAGTTGTTGTTATACCGGAGAATACTGTACTAATCCTATTTCCATCTGCCGCCAACATAGACCATCTAATGACATGGAATGTTTGGGAGACAATTTTTAACGAGTTATTTATGAGTTCACAAGGAAATAGTTCAATTTTTGGGGAATTGCGCTTATATGCTTTCCTGCCATGAAAAAATTCAGTCAATTTTAGCACATAACTCTGTTGGTTGTAAATTTGTAGTGCTGTCAGTAGAGAGACAAATTAAACCAATCGGTGCTGCCTACACCGTGTTATCCTCCTGCTAGATTATGCACCCAACAGTCTTAAACAGGGCAAGTTTTAAACATACATGTTTTTAGCCTCTTAACATGTTCAAAATGTCATTACAATTGCCTAGCCATGTGCAGTTATTCCTTCCAAGTGAACACAGCAAATGTGACTGCTGTAGATGTGACAGAAAGGCATAAAAGTTGTGTTAATTTAGCCAGCGCACATACCTCTGTTTATTTCCTGTTTTACAGTGAAGTCCACACTAGTCAAAACACACCTTTCTGTCACATCTTCAGCAGTCAGATTCATTGTGTTCACTCGGAAGGAATAACTGCACGTGTGTAGGCACTTGTAATGACATTTGACAAACATTTGAATATGTTTAGAGGCTAAAAACACATTTAAAACTTGCCCTGTTTAAGCCTGTTGGGTGCTAACTCTAGCAGGAGGATAACACGGTGTAGGCAGCACCAATTGGTTTCATTTTTCTCTCTACCGACAGCACTCCAAATTTATAAACCATCGAACTACGTATTGAAATTGACTGGAATTTTCCTTTAATATCATTCTCATGTCTGTACAAAAGTATGAGCTAAGAGATCATTAGCTTAGCTTAGAATAATTGACTGGGAGCAGGTAAAACATCTAGCCTTGCTCTGTCTAAAGTAAAAAAGAAAGAAAACTAGCATGCCTAAATTTAAATCTCCATTGCCGGTGCGGAGTAATGCGGTGTAACTATTTCTTAGCTAACAGATTCCAGGTGCTGTGACTTTCTGCTGTCTCTACTAGTCATTCAACTAGTAGAGACACCAACTATGTTCTTCAAATGTATCTTAACTAATTCAGGATAACAAATAGATTTAGATGGTTCTCAGCAGGAAACCAATAAAGTGCTTTCTTCAGGTAGGGAGTGAGTCCTTACCCCAAGTGAAGGAGTTTAAGTACCTTGGGGTCTTGTTCGCGAGTGAGGGGACCATGGAGCGTGAGATTGGTCGGAGAATCGGAGCAGCTGGTGTGGTATTACATTCTGTTTATCGCACCGTTGTGACAAAAAGGGAACTGAGCCAGAAGGCAAAGCTCTCAATCTACCGGGCAATTTTCGTTCCTACCCTCACCTATGGTCATGAAGGCTGGGTCATGACCGAAGAACGAGATCCAGGGTACAAGCGGCCAAAATGGGTTTCCTCAGGATGGTGGCTGGCGTCTCCCTTAGAGACAGGGTGTGAAGCTCAGTCATCCGAGAGGAGCTCGGAGTAGAGCCGCTGCTCCTTCGCATTGAAAGGAGCCAGTTGAGGTGGTTCGGGCATCTGGTAAGGATGCCTCCTGGGCGCCTCCCTAGGGAGGTGTTTCAGGCAGCTGGGAGGAGGCCTCGGGGAAGACCTGGGACAAGGTGGAGAGATTATATCTCCAACCTGGCCTGGGAACGCCTCGGGATCCCCCAGTCGGAGCTGGTTGATGTGGCTCGGGAAAGGGAAGTTTGGGATCCCCTACTGGAGCTGCTGCCCCCGCGACCCGATACCGGATAAGTGGTCGAAGATGGATGGATGGATGGAAATAATTTTAACAAATCTTGTTTGTTTTTATCCTGCTAATTTGGTTCTTTGAAAGCAAGTGGAGGAGTGATTTGTAAATCATGGATAAAGTTAGCTTGGATAACAATGCGCTCTTATTTTGAAAAAAATAGTGGAGGGTTGAAACTATGAGCAGCATTCATGTGATTGGCTGAGTGCTGATCATGTGATATACATGAGGTAGGTGTGTTGAGAGCTATCCCAGCATGCACTGAGGCTATAGATTCATTTATCATCTCATTTTATGTGTTTCTGTCAGTTTGTTCTACATTGTGCTCCACAACGTTTCCACACTTTCTGTACTGTTGAACAGTCTACAGTACGAGTGATGTTGTGTGTGAGGTCCTTCTCATGGTCCAGTGAGACACTTTAAAAATGTTATGAAAAAGAAACCTCACTAATATATCTTGAAGCAGCTTTGATTACATGACAAATGAAATGCCATATGTTCTGGTGCCATTGGTCTTTGTGACAGTTAGAATCTTTTAGTTGAGTTTATGCCCTATACACTTTACTACTGGTTCTTTATTGTTTACAAACTTTTATTCATTTTAATTGTATAAATATTAGATTTATTTAGTTCTATCATGTATATGTAAAGGTAAGTTTTTATCATGACTATTTAATTGTGATAAGTACAGATCACGGTGAGTTTACAAAAACCTGCATGTTTTCATCTGAAATCCTCATTTAATCGACTCTTTCATTATAAATCTAATAAAGCAAGCCATTTGTATGTGGTTATTACTGTGGTCATTACTTCATGTATGGTTCACAGTAAGCCGTCTAGGTCATGATCGAGCTAACTGTCAATAAGCCTGCCCTGTTGCAGGTTTGGTTTTATATGATACCATATATATTAATCCAGCTTTAAAAAAACAGAAATTCTGTGTGTAATATAAAATTGTCAACATTTCATCTGGCTAACTTTATTATCTATGGGGCTCAGAGGTCACAGCACCAGGACAAAAAAATACATATGTTTGATTCTGTACTGCTAAACAGTGCTTAACTGGCGCAAAACTCCATCCTGTGCTCCACACACACATCAATGATCTCATTATGTACAGAAAAAGCTTCAGAGTAGGTGGTAAGCAATAACTGTAACAAAAACATCAACAGAAGTGCATTTGCTCATAAATAAAACATTAAGCTTTAAATTGTTCATCAACAAATCATTTGTTATAATTATGTAAGAGTGCATTTATTTTAGAAAGCCTCTACCAATCAAGCAGAAAACTCACAGACACACAAACACCTACGATTCTGCATGTCTGTGGTGCTGAGCATCCAGCAAAGGAGGCAGTGGATCAAACCACTGCAAGGCAAATGGTATAGGGGGAGGGGGGTGGGTCGCCATCTTTTGAAATTTAAAACATGCTTTTAAGTGTATTGTTAATACCATTGCAATTACAAATATTGTTACAGTGTTTTATATATGTACATATATATTCAAAGATTGACCCCAAAAACGTAGGAAAAGACACCGAATATGTTAGTTAGGGGTACACAGACTCTCCAATATTAACACTTTTTGGAAAATGTTGAAACTTTGCTTTATAACTTTACTAAAAAGTATGTAACATTAAATCCATAAAGGTATATTTAGATGCAGAAGGGTATGAGGACACGTACAGTACAAACTAGGAAACAGTTTCTTCTAGGTTGGCCCCTTTTTGAGTTAGAGTGATCAAAAATTCCTGAGCTCATCTACAGTTTATCTGAACTCTATTTTTTCTTATTACCTTTTTCAACATGTTTTATTAAGAATGTTGACAGTTTATATTAACTTCAATGTCCATGGACATTTGTTTGCGGCAAATGCTCCCAGTGCTGAGACCCAACAGTCAGGCTTCTTCAATGTCATTGCACTGACAGTTACCCTGAAGGTGTGGAGAATTTATCTGGCCATTAAAAATAGTCCATGGAGGGGATTTACATGAAGCTGCATTATGACTCACTCCGACCTTCATTAAGATATATGTGGATTAGCCTGTGTGCGCCCTCAAGAGAGTCACTCTCTGTGCTTGTTATTTATTGTTAGACCCAATCATCTTAAAAGTACTAACCCTCTGATCCATACAGCCAAAGGTCACATGATGTGAAGAGACTTATAGTGTAGCATAAAGCCCTCAGTGCCTATCAAATCTCATGTTCCAGGAAATCTTTGCTGTTCCCATTTTCTGCAATGGTCATGTAATTCACAGATAAAACAAATAATTATCATGTCCACAAAAGAGATATTCACAATACATCTAAGTATAAAACAAACTGAAATTGATTGAGAATTATTTGTACCTGCTTGGCAGTGAGAAGATATAGTCCACCCTCCAGGCAGTTAGGTTAACTAGGAGACAGTTATTCACATACCTAGAAAAAAAAAAAACCAATAATTTACATTACTCTTTAACAGGCATTTCACATTTAAAGAGATGCACATACAGAATGTAGCTTTCAAAAGGGAGTGTTAAGTGAACATGCCAGAACTTCTAGAAATGTGAAAAAGATCATAATAAACCATAACACCACATGCCAAGAATGAATGAATGCTCATTTATAAATGTTCATGAACGGTCATAAAAAATATCCAGTATATATAATTACTATGAGACAAGGTAATTTACATTGTCAAACCTTTCAATTTTATTTGGATACTTTTTTGTGTTTCCTTGGCAACTGAAACCCACATAGGTACTGCATTCCTCATATGCATACGTCAACTGTTTAATACTCCCAGTAGTACTAATGTATCATTTTAGGTTATGAAGAGCTCCTGGAAGTAAAATACTGTCAGGATGTGTTAATCTAAAGATCACCATGCAGTCAACAGAGAACTGGATGTGAAGTGATAGCAGCAGCTGTGACTGAAAGGCCACTGATACTGAGTTGCCACATCCATTTTATACATCCAATTTTTGAATCTTGAATCTGTGTTATGCTTTTTTTTTTCTTGTAAACACTATATTTAACAAGCATGACCTATACAAGCTGTTCATTCCAGTTGCTGTGCAGTATTGCGTCTAACGAGACTGTTAACTGTGTTTCTATCTGCAGGTGCAACCCCACTGTATCACACTGGGTATACTGTAATGTGATGTGACTCTACCAATTACTGTTCAAAACAAAGAATTTCCTTTTGGCCACAAAATCTCAATGGTTCAACCAGACTGACGATTACAGTGGCGGATCCCCCCATACACACACACACACAAACACACAAGAAAAACATGTTTGATGTTTGTGCAGAATTACTGTATTATAGTTTATATTTATTTTACATTCTGGTAACTTATACTGTCATATTTTGTGCAGATTTGTGTTCATTGTCTTTTGAAAATGTTGAAGGTGGAGATTGTGCACTTTAAAATGTGTGTTTCCTGGGTTTACTGGGTTCTCTTAAGTGTGTTTTTCAAATGTTCTAATGAAGGATTTATATATATATATATATATATATACAGTATATACTGTATATATACAGCATATATAAATATAAATATGCCAAAAATACATATACAGATATATAAAAAATGTAACAAGAGCAGAGAGCAACAATAATATGTAATATTATGAATAATATACAAATAAAATATAGAATAAATATTCAAAATAGTACAAATCCATCAGACATGAAAACACATGAATTAATATTAATGTGTTTATAATTGTGATAATTATAATTATTACACTATTGCACTAAGAACAGAAAACACAAACTAACACCGGACCTTTCTGGCCTTCCTTGATGCAAAATCATCAGTGATGTTATCACATGAAATCTGCCCCCCTACTGAGTGATTGATGCTGATGCCGGTTCCTGGGACATGGGGGACCTCAGGTAGGACTTGATCAGGTCTAGTTTTAAAGGCTCCTCTCTGCTCGAGCCACAGTGACTGACAGAGTGAGTGTAATCCTTAAAGCAGTCCAAAAGTTGGGGTAGATCTCTGATAGATCTTTATCATGCATAAAAGTGATAAGCTCAAGGAGGCTCATCCCCCCCCCGTCTTTCATTTGGGAGCCCCATACCCATTTCAGAACCTTAGGAAATGGACAGCGGCCGACACAAACACACACGCTTATTAACTAATACTAATACAGCCGCAAAGTAGGCTATGTTTCAGCACCACTTCTTACAAATACAGATAGGATTGGAGATGAAAAGTTGAACTGACATATAACCGCGACCAGCTTGCTCCACTAATACTGAGCACCTTGGTATCGGCGCCTACGCAGCAACCCGTTTGGCCCAGAGGTGAACTGTCCCCCCGGTCCCCCCGGTCCCCCCGGTCCCCCCGGTCCCCCCGGTCCCCCCGGTCCCCCCCTCCCCTTTCCCCTTCTCACACAGCTCTGTGCACGGCATCTTCTCAGCAAGCAGGGCGCCTACAGCTGCAGGGGCCGTCAAATTGCCAATTCCCCACACAGTGAAATGATAGATAATACAGTAGAAAACCGCTTTGAGGATTTTTTTTTTCAAGTGCTCGTGCTGGTCCCTATGTGTCGTGAAAAAAAGCCACCCTGGGTGGCTGCCCGCTTCGCCCCTGCCAGAACCCGCTATTGGACAATTAAAAGGGCAGAAAGAGACAAAGATGTCTCTGAGCAACAGTTCAATAAGAATAGAAGAAATCAGCAGTCAATTGTAAAAGAAACTGGAAGCTTACTATTGTGGAAAATAACGTCTTTTAAAAATTGGAATTAAGAGGTAACGTGTTGCTGTCATTGTCTCTGTGGCCCAATACCAATGCCCCCCTGAGCACTAGCCCTGAACCCTCAGGGACTTAATTGATGTCACCTGGTAAGTGGGAGAGGCTGCAAGTGAGAGAGTTTGTTTATTAGAAAGGGAATACTTTGCAACATATCATGTTGCCTTGACAATACATGTACAATTGTAGGTATGGGACTTTTTATTTTTACGTTTTTTTACTTCTTTTTTTTTTTTTTTACGGCCAAGGTAATTCAGGGAAAGATTGCCTGATTTGAACGTCTTCCAGGCTTACAGAGTGGACGACAGGTAATTGTCAAATGATTGTTTACTTGTTTTTGTTGAAAAAGCACCATATTGTAGTGGTCGCCTCAAAGTCCTGAGTCTGTGAGTGTGGACACTGAGATTGGACCTTTTTTCCCAGCAGACATTTTGAGCAGTTGAATGGAATTCAGCTGCTTTGATTTGAGCTTTTACACCAATGTTTTTTTGTACTATGACAAGTCAAAATGTCCTATTTGGGCCTGTGTGAATGTGTGTTTGTTTGTGTGTGTGTGTGTGTGTGTGTGTGTGTGTCTGTGTGTCTGTGTGGGGATGGGGGGGTTAAACTATGGATTACACTGGTCATTAAGCCCTTTCTGAGCCATTATCCAAAGACTCAAACCATATTGGAGAGAAAGAGTAAAAAGACACTAGGCACTCAACAGTGAGATGAAAATGTGTGATGAAAATGCATTCACATACACTGACCTTACACGGGGTTGGGGGAGAAGGGGCTCTCACTCTCCGAACGCCTCACCTGCCTTCAATAACTCAGGTGAACCGGTTTGGATCCAGCTACTTTGAAGTGGTGCTTAGGGTACAAAATTAGTTACAAACTGGCAGAGTTACACAGATGTACACACGGCTGAACTGCTGAACAGCACTCAAGGGAAATTATTGTGTTTTATAATAATGGAACTGAAACGTTGCCTTTGTTTGTACTACCTTTGTTGCTTAAGGCAAAGCAAATGTGTTAAATTTGGCCCAAATTAATCGATTCTGAGGCTTGAATAATTACCAAGGTGCTGTGGAGGCCCAAATCTTATCAAGTGAGGAGCAGAATTTCCCCTCTTGTGCAGGCAAGAGACCCAGCTGAACAATAAAGAAGCTTGTTTGGCCCCGCTGTTTGCCTTGTTAAAATTAACTCTGAATAATAGATAGGTTCATGTCGTTCCCCGAGGCAAAAGTTATTTGACGATTAACCTCCAAAACGGACCCCGTGGAAATGCTGCAGCAGCACATCTCTAATGTCACGATAACTGTACTTGTTTTGTTTTTATTTCCTCCCAGGCAATTTCATTCCTCACCCCACTGGCGGTCATATTCGTGGTGAAGATAATTCAGAGGACGGACAAGACGGAGCTCAAAGAGGCATGTTTAGGTATGTGGAGCCAATCACTTGAAATGTCACACATGTGTTGTTGTTCGTCACAATCTTATGGGAGGTCTTAAACTGACAGCATACATATTATAGATGCTGCACATATTGCATTTGTTGGAGTTTTTTAATAACTACGGAATATAATCTTTCCCCTATGCTACCTGGAAGCAGGGGCTAATTGTTCACCTAGAAGTACTTCATTGTGCTTAAATGGATATTTCACTGCTGGAATGATTAATATCTATTAAATTGGGTCATTTATGTAGTAGAAATGTGAATGTTTTTTAGAAGTTGCCAGAAAATGTATTTTTGGCTCATTTGGATGAAAGACAACAACTCCCAGAATGCACTTGATTTGACTCCCAAGCCACGCCTACCGTTTAGAGACATAATAGACAGTGAGACAGTCAACTCAACTCAAATGTGTTTTATTGTCTTTTCAACCATATACACAAAACAACATTTCATCGTGGCTCAAGTGGTGTTACACATTTAAAATATATAAAACAACATTAAATAAAAAGCTTAGCTTCAAGATGGCTGACACTCGAGGCACATCGGCTAGTGACAGTCCCACCCCCTATGACAGAGAACTTTGAACTAATGCAGTCTCTAGACTTAATGAGAAATTCATTTTTGCATGTCAAGCTAAAGTCACAGAAAGGTAGCTATCATTGTATTTTTTTGCAAATGGGTTGGGTTCAAAGTTGCCATTGAGGGTCGTCTAATTCTAAATTCCCAAATCAAATTTTCAAATAGATGTAATTAAGCTGGGAGGGGTTTTTTTTAGTTTGATTTTCTCCCTTGTGATACCAAAGGAACTTGGTTTTGCTAATATTGTGCAATAGTGTTTGAAAGTGCACTCTGCAATCACATCCATGCCTCTTTATTTCCCTTTAAGAGTAAAAATGACACAATATTCCCTTTGTAGACTCATCCAATAAACATTTATCATTCCCAACCTCCTGCAGCTTAATTGTGTGATTATCCGTCAGTCGGGATTTTGAAAGATTGATTATATTTTCCAAAAGACTTTGCTCTGAGAATGGCACAAAGATGATTCTGCTGCGATTATTTTTTAATTTAGGTTAAAAAGCATGAAGAATATTATTCATCTTAATGTGAGATCTCATAGCACACAGAGGCTTTATTGTTTGGTGTGTGTCGGGGGAGTAATCTTCCAGTTGGTGAGACAATGAGAGAGATTCTAATAGCAGGAGTTTATGTGGTGTCTGCATATCTGGCCTAATTTGTCAAAACTTCAACCAGAGCTTTGATAATGACTATCACAAATCAAGACACTGTAATAAAAGAAGAATTGTTTTGACATACAGAGATTGCAATCAGGCTTAACAGACGGGCTGTCTATATGAGTTGAATGGAAAGGATTTCGGTAAAGTGATGGCTGAAACGCTGTCTTTACTCAATGGGTCTCTATTTTTCTGAGAATGAACCCTAGTGCAACCACCACTCAAACTGGGGTAAGTGCATGTGACCCATTTGACAAGCACAATCGTAATGCAGCACAGACCAAAGAGACTTAACGCTGGTGGAATACGTTATGAGGAGAAACGCTGTATCAGCAGGGGCACTTGTGGCGACCTACAAGAAAGGCCAATCACATCAGTTTCTTTCACACCCTTTAGAAATTGCAGATGCAAGGCTAAAGTGGAGGCACAAAACCACGAGGCAGAAATATACAGTGTTGCATATTACTAATATAGAACCCCAAAAGGTCAGGGGATATATTTGTTTGGAGGAGGCATGCTAATTAATACTTAAATGACCATCAGACTAAATAGACTATATACGAACTGGAGCAATAGATTTATACAGTAAGTGTTTGGCCAGGGATCTGATAAAGCGGGGAACACATTGCTGTTTAATGTCCAATTTTTCAACTGGTCAAACGGAACATGCCTCATTTAGGGGTTTCATTTGATCTGCCCAGAGTTTGGCCAAATTAACAAGCTGTTAAATAACATTGACACTCTGCTCCTCTCAGCAGCTCAGGAAGATAATATGCTTGAGCTCTGGCAACTTGGGTGCATTCAATTGACTTGCAGACTACTGGGATTAACCTGTGAGGGCAGGAACTCTGGCTAATGATGAGTCCTAGTGGATTGTCTCGCAGCTAATTAAATGAACGCACAGTTACAGTGCAATGCCCACCTGTCAGCCAACAGCAGTCATGTTTCCCATTACCAAAGTTGAGTTGAAGCAGTAATTTCTTTAGTTAAATAGGCTCAAGTAGGTGCAATCATTTGCCAGCACCACTGGAGGGATACCTTTTCTCCCAATTGCTCTGTCCATAGCAATGTCAATATGTCATTGATCTGTCTGTCCACTTGTACAGACATTTTTTATTTGTACGTTATGTCAGAAACGTAGGCAACCTACTAGAACCTGGATTGCACTGATGGTAAAAAATCTATTATTTTACTACAGCATCATGATTTCTATGAACGCTGTTTACATTAAAAATGCTGTGTCAACCTCGTCTGTTTAACCGAAGATGCTTATTTGACTGTGTGTGTGTCAATCTCCAGCTGTATCCCTGGCCCTCGCCTTGAATGGAGTCTTCACCAATACTATCAAGTTGATTGTTGGCAGGTATGCTGAACAAACTCAAGCTTTCAGGCTTTGTCAGTGATGCTAGAGATTAAACGGATACTTTAAATATTTTGAAGTACTTATTCATAGTCAGTGTATTACCTACTGTAGATGGCTGGCCTACCACTGCCTCAATCAGTTAGTTTTAGTTAGTGTGTGTGATTCTGTGACTTTGGTTTTTTAAAGGGTTAGTTTGGGTTCACTGAGAATAGATAACGTCTTTAGTTCCCTGTCAGGAAGGGCTGTCCAACAGCAAGATAAAGTGGTAAAAATATTCTAATTATAGTGTAAAGTTAAACTGGTATTGACTTTTTTGTTTAAGTTGGCATTTTTAAATTGGCCAAAATAAGTTTTGCTGCTATCTAAGTTGCCCCCCACCCACAGCGATACATTGCTTAGTTTATGTGTTGGTACTCCTGTCTGTTTCTCTGAACTGGGGGCGTATCAATGGCCATCTACCATAGGTAATATACTAAATATGGATGAGTACCTCATACAACCCCACTTCAAAATATCCAAACTTTCCCTTTAATCTGTAGGCTCTTTGCGATCACATTTTTAAGCTTTCACTTTCTAGATTCATGGACAATGAATTGTTTGACAAGTAGATGGACTTATCTCCCGTCTATGGGGTTGTTTTTGATTTTCAGACCCAGGCCCGATTATTTCCAGCGTTGTTTCCCAGATGGACAAGTACATGTGAGGATGCTGTGCACCGGAGATCCAGATCTAGTCTCTGAGGGACGCAAGAGCTTCCCCAGCAGCCATTCCTCCTGTGAGTACCCGTTTTCAGTCTAAGCAGTTCACCTTCCAGCACTTGCAACACAATGCCAAAAGATATCAGAACTCATACACTGACTCATTAAAACTGCATTCAGCTGTAGCTGTTCACTCAAGTTTGATCTCAATGCTCTGAGCAATATTTCACCAAGTAAAAAATACCCATATGTGCTGACTGCGTGTGCAGAAGGTGTTTACTTCACATTTCAACATGATGATCTCTTCAAAGTTAATTACAACATGTAGTGATGAGCTATCATTCAATTTCTACATCCCGAGGCAGCTTGTCGAGATGCTCATGGGTTTGGTGGATTGAGTCAAGCGCATTTAATCTTGTTCATTTGGTGTATGGCTGAGTGTTGATTGCACACCTACTGTTTCAGCTTCATTGGACTTGCTGTGTTCAGCTTTGCAGGCCAATTTGGGACACTGTTTTTTTGACCATATTGCTTTCCAAGCTGTTTCCAGTTTCAGCAGGATGTTAAATTATTCACATGTTTTTCTCTTGTCCAGCAGATGAATGTTAAGTGGTGTGCTTGGAGCGTTTGCTGTCGGCCACACAGATGTTGAATAGCTGCTCAGAATTATTTGGTGCACCAGGCATGTAAAGACGCATCTATGATAAAACATACTGGTGACTGCATGGCTTTGAAGTTTCTTTTCTGTTTTGCTCTTGTGACTCAGAAAAGCCCAACAACAGTAAAATGTTTACACTGGAGTTACACTGAACGTCTTGCTATCTATTATGAAGAATGAAAAAAAAAAAAATATCTTTATATCCTCAAGTGTGCTGTGCTCAGACTGTTGCTTGCTTGATATTTATATTGTTTGCTTTTGTTCAAACATCCTTATTACATTTTCACCCTGGATGCACATTCACATTTAACAAGGTAATTATGCAGAATTCTCAAGTCCTGCAGGAATGTGTAAATACAAATACATACAAATGGTTAACATCCAACTGATGCATTTAATTGTCACAAGTTGAAAAGAAGTAAAAATCAGCGGCGCTGTGAAAAAATTTTGCACTCATTTGTTTGTGTGTTACAATAATGCGGCAAGATGAATTACTGCTGCTGTAATTTCATGTTGTTTTAAATTGATATTTTAGCATAATGTTAAAGTTGCATATGCTTCTCAGACACATGCTTTAAGAAAGAAATGCTTTTAAGTGCTGGCTGTATCTCATTAGAAACAGCAGAAGAATTTCTGTGTACTTGCAGCACTGTGTATGGATTACATCCATATCTGCAGCAGCTCTAATAGCCTTATGTTGTTGCACTGTGAGTGAGAAAGTGATCGAGAGAGCCGTGCAACGGGGGGGCTTGGGGGCAAAGGGAGCATCCGTATGCCAGCATGTCTAGAGAGCAGAAGAAATCCAATTTCCTGTCTGTGTCCCCTTTCACCAGGACACTGCTTTTTGGACCATGCATACATTACAGTGCTTTTATCCAGACGTATCTGGGAATGGACACGGAATAGGGGCAGACCATGGGGCAGACCAATAGCATAAGTGGTATCTGGATGTATTGCAACACTACTTCTGGCTGGTGTGAAGCCTGAGACACAGACAATAGGTATAATAACCAAAAAACTAATCCATCAAAATCAGCCAGGACAAAAATACAAACATAAATAAATATGTACTCAGCTTTAGTGTTTGATGACAGCTATTTGAAAAAAAAAATAGAAACAGAAACAGTTTTTGAAGCTGCTCAGGTTCTCTGTGATTTAAATAATTATACCTCATTGCAAATAAGCATTCATTGGAGTAGACAGGTCCCAGAAAGAGAAAAACAAACACATAAATACTAACTCCCCTGAACCCACTGCATCAATATACACGGCTGCAAATCAAGCAGGCCCTGAAGCATTAGCTGTAGCTTGTTCCCTTCTTATTCATATTCATCTCACATCTCTTCCTGTGCATATTAAGCCATTATATATGATTAAAAAAAAAACAAATCCTGTTAGAGGGACCTAATCACATTGTTGAATCTCCACATTGCTTCTTTCACTTGAACACATCTTCCTATATTTAGAGTAATATTCCTTTAAATACATCAATCTGTTAGGTCCCTATCTAACACAACGGTGATTGAGCCAATGGGTCACTGATAAAAGCCCTTGCATGTGATTGGACTGTCCAACACATTAGTTCAGTATCTAGAGAGAATGACACTCCTGCAAAGTGTGCTCTCATATGTTTACTATAACTCACTCAGGAACACTTCAGTCTGTCTGGAGTGTCCGAAGAGGTTGAGAATCAGCTTGTGTTGGAGTGATACCGCAATAATACAACTAATAATGAGTTCCTGTTGGGCTTTTGTATGTCAATGGGTGAAATAGATTCAGAACCCAGTGGTTGGTTAATATGCATTGCTTCTGAGGGGTGTCTCATGGGTTCTTGCAGGGGTCAAAGGTCATCAGAAATGAGAGAGAAGGAAGATGGCTGGGAGATGGAAAACAGAACTGCTTCTGTCAGTAATTGGTTAGACGGTTTTTGTCCGTGTGCGGTCTGGTAGTTTAATGATATATATACTGTATAGTTTAACAGAAATACTGGGGAGGAAAGTAAAGAGACTGATATTATCCACTGTTAGACTTTGCAGAGGCATTGACCAGAGCATGACTCCAATCTTTGACTCTACAGCCAAACCCTATACTTTGAAATTGCACTTACAGTATCTACTTTAAAAGGTATCCTCTGTGTTCACTTGTCAAAAACCATAACAGGTTCAACAGAACACCTCCTCATTTACTGTGGCTTCCTTTTTCACATACATTCTGGGGGTACTTCTCCTCTTACCACCCATTCCTTCTTGCTTCTTACCTCATTGCATTTCACATTTAGACAATTTTGTATGAGGTTCTACACAGTTGTCGCCAAGTCAACCTTCCTCACAACTGACCCCTTCCATCGCTACCATATTTACACACAAAATGACGCTTAAACATACTTTTAGGGGTCTTTCACATCTAAGCTGCTTGGGGCATTTAAACACTGTAGTGTTTTGTTGTTTGGGGTGGTGAGAAAGCTAATTCTAACTCTGGTCCACTTGAAAGCAGGGGGCTCAGTTTGAGGATTGCTAATGTTTTCATACTGGTTTGATATGCCTTTGTAATACACCTACATACACATGGAATTACTGCCTTTGTCTCCATTCTACCTTGTTTACAGAAATCACCCCCATGTTCACTCTAAAAAGTGCATTCAGACTTTTTCTTCACTTGCATCCTCTGAACAAACCTGTGCTTGTTTGAAAATGAAGAAAGCAATCACACTGTACTCATCACTCTAATTAGGCATCTCTGTTTTGTCTAGGGGGATTTACTCGTCAAGGCTTTTTAATTGCACGAAGCGGATTTATTACCAAGATGTTTTTCCTTGTCTTAGCCTCCTCTCTATCCTCTGGCCTTTCAGGGTCCCCTGCTGCCTCTTGGGGAGCATCCTTCAGTTGTTGCTGCGTACACCTGGTATTCATTGTGTCACCCTACTGCTGAAAATGTTTTGGCTTAGTTAATTATGCTAATTTTAAATGGAGAAGTTAATGTTAATATGCACATATAGATGTGTGTGAGGGACACACAGTCCTGTCCCCACTCATGTATTATGCATACCCCCAAAGCAGTTCTATTAGTGTAGTCCTCAAGATGTTGATTCACCGTATCTGCAAATATATTGTCTGTATGCTGTATGAAAAGAAAACATGCACATATACTGCTACAGTGAACCATTTTCTTTATACCTTTTTGAAAAAACACAATTTTGATTAGTTTCATTAAATCTATTCATATAGTGTTTTGTTACAATTCTAAACTAGACAACAGACCAATAGACTCGTCAACAGGATAATGTGCACTTCATAGGTTTCTTTATTAGGTCTTTATTACCACTTAAATTGCCATAAAAACCCGATACTTAAAAAAGAGACACAACTTTCAAATTGACCATTAGCACAATTTAGAGCCTGAAACTTCCAATGTATAATGAGTAAAAACACTTTGCAACATTCCTTAACACACCTTGAATCTCTTGAACCATCGTAAGAGCTGAGTAAAACACAAGACCTTTACTTTACGTACATTTTGCTGTAGTATCTCTCAAATAACAGGCTAATGGCAATAATCTACTGTAAGATTAATTTTCAAGCTTGTACTCTCCAATCTCGGCAAAACCATAAAACGTTAACAAAGTAACACAAGTTACAAACAGTAACAGTAACAGTTGTCAAACAGTAACAGTTGTCTGTATTTGCTGGACTCACAGCTGCTAAGAAAATGATTGCAACCAGTTGGAAACCGCCTCATGATGCGTCTGTTCGTACATGGACCCTTTCTTTTTTGGAGGTTGTATATTTGGAACTGTGTTTCCTCTGTGTTTTAAAAAAAAAAAAAAAAAAAGTTTTTTATTGGTATAGGGACAATCTCATGTCTCAGCATGCTGTTTGTAATTGGAAATAAAAACACTTGGTCACAAAGCAAGTTACAAACAGTTGTAAAATAAATGAAATGTCAATCTAACATACCTTGTGCCTCTAACAGCAAGGTGCTAAACAATATTACTGTATGCCTTTGTTCGACCGCTTTTTCCTTCTCGTTTTGTTGCCGTACTTCTGGATTTGGAATATTCAAAATAAAAGCATTTTCAATATTTGGGTCATTTACACTCCCACCAAATTATGAATGCTTTACAGAAAAATATGGGATGTAAAGACGAATAATTTACCCATATGAATACTTACTAAAGACAAAAGCAAAAATATTGTCTTATATCATATGTCCATTTATGAGTCTATAATTGTAACTCTTTGTATAGAAAAAGGATATCGTTTTTAGGTCTTCAACTGACTCTAGGAGCAGGATCGGCAACTGAACTGGGCTTTGATTGTGGATGACTTGCCAGAACGCTGTCTCTCCTTTCCCATCTTCCGTTTACCAAGATGGATCCTTACCCTTCTCACGAGTCGATCTTTATCAGTTGTTTGTACATCTTTAGCCAATCTCCACTCATGTCGTGGTAGATCCTCTACTTTTTCTATGACAAAGTCAACAACTTTTAGGTTCCCTCTTGGCGTGTGCCAGCGTTGTCTGATGGCGATATTAGAGAGGTACTCCCTGTTCCAACGACTCCAGAACTGCTCAGCGAGATATTAAACATTACGCCACCTCTTACTAGCATACATGTCCTTTTTGATGAAGCTGCCAGGAGGTGGTAATGCAACAACAGACTTCATTGTGAGCAGGTGATTGGGCGTTAATGGTCCAGGGCTGTCCGGATCAGTTAGTTTGTCGACTGTGAGTGGCCTACTGTTCACAATGGCCATTGCCTCGTAGAAGAATGTCCGAAGAGAGGCATCATCCAGTCTACTTGAGGAGAGTGAGATATTGGATCGAAGCACGTCCCTCACTGTTCTGATTTGCCTTACCCACACTCCTCCTGCATGGCTTGAATGGGGAGTGTATGGGGAGCCTTTGAACCAAGAGTGTAGAGAGAATATTTCCATTCAATTGCTTGAGAGCCTCTATCAGTTTGTTTTTGGCTCCCACAAAATTAGTTCCCTGGTCACACCGTATTTGGCCTACAGCTCCTCTTACAGCAGTAAAACAACAAAGTCCAATAATGAAAGCATCCGTTGACATGTCATGCAACATTTCAATGTGGACAGCTCAACATGAAAGGCATGTGAGAAGGAGTCCATATTGCTTGTGCTCCATGCGTCCCTGCTTGGTGTGAAACGGACCAAAGCAGTCCATACCGCAGTAGGTAAATGGGGGGTGATGGATCTACACATTCTTTTGGCAATTTGCAACATTTGACACATTGATACACATTGATACACATATGCAGCAATAGCTCGGTTGATTCCTGGAATCCAAAATCCATTTGATCTAATCACATTAATGATGAAACTAATTCCTTGACGTCTGATCAGCTCATGGCAATGAGCCATTATCATGGTGGTGATACGATGATCCTTGGGGATTATCACCGGGTGTTTTTTACAATGCAGGTAGAGATGCATTTTTAAACCTCCCTCCCACCTTGAAGAGCCCATCTTGGTCAAGAAAAACTCTGAGATGGAAGTTGAGCTTCTTTGAAGAAGAGCTTGATCTCCTCTGGATAACCTTTCTTTGTAAGTCCTTTATAATAATCCTCTCTCTCCTTCGCAGAACTATGACCTGTTGCCTTGTACCACGAAGAAAACCTTGACAAGCGTTCTGAGAGACTCACTTGCTCCCTAGTCTTGCTTTGCAAAAGTCATATTAGTGTTTTCATTCAGGGAAGAAAGAAATGTGGTATGAGTTGGCTGCGTGATTAATCTTTTACTGGTAGTTTAAAATTTTTTCAACCAATATTTGTTAGGTGTAGGTGTTAGACCCGGACACAGAACGACCACAAGATGGAGTGATGTACACAATGGGTTTAATTCCGAGGTCAGCAGAACAAAACCAACACAAAAAACAAACAAACAGTCCAGACGAGGGAGGTGATGTGGGAGATGAAGATGATCCAAGACAGATGACGAGACGGAACACGAACACTGTGGCAGAAACACAAGGTGAGTATATAGGCAAGGTAACGGAATACCAACATGCTTAATACAAGACCAGTTACCACGGGGAAGTAGGTAACGAACTGGCGCCTGGCGCCGAAGATGTGCATCCATGTCCCAGAAATGCTTGTTACTAACCTAGCTCTGGGGAGTCATTCCCCGGAGTCCTTATGTTCTTTTCCCCCAGCATGTTTCCTCGGATCAGGGAGGCTCCAGAATCGAGGTTGCAGCTGTCGCCATGGTCCCGCTACACGCTCTGCGATGCCATGTTCCTCCTGCTACACTCTGCTATGCCGACTACAAAGGACTACTAACAACTACTATTTTTTTGGGATTGTAACTGCCACTTTTCATTCTAACCCCAACCGGCCCGTCAGACACCGCCTACCAAGAGCCTGGGTCTGACCGAGGTTTCTGCCTAAAAGGAAGTTTTTCCTCGCCACTGTCGCACTGTTGCTTGCTCTGGAGGACACTGTTGGGTCCTTGTGAATTCTGGAGTGTGGTCTAGACCTACTCTATCTGTAAAGTGTCTTGAGATAACTCTTGTTGTGAATTGATACTATAAATAAATTGAAATTGAAAATTGAAATTGAAGAGGTGGTCGGCCCAGGTTTAAATACGGATGGGGTGGTAACGATGATGATGCTCAGCTGTGTAGAAAGACGGAGGAGGGGGATGTGTAGACACTCCTCTCATGGGATCAGCGAGGAGCGCCCACTGGCGGCCGATGTAACACAGACAGACAAACAGGAAAAACAAAGACAACACAGAAGACAGCGGACCCACAACAATATTGTTGAAGAAAATCAACGTCTATTTCAGTAATATATCTCTCTGTGCCACATTCAACATGCAAGATTTGTTGTAGTAGTTCCACAAATCTTTTATTTATATATATAAAAAAAAATCCCCCTCTGACCCCTTGTAGGGTGGTATGTGTCATCCTCAAGCTCGGGTCCTCTACCAGAGGCCTGGGAGTTTGAGGGTTCTGCGCAGTATCTTAGCTGTTCCTAGGACTTCACTCTTCTGGACAGAGACCTCTGATGTTTTACCTGGAATCTGCTGGAGCCACTCTCCCAGTTTGGGGGTCACAGCCCCCAGTGCTCCGATTACCACTGGCACCACTGTTGCTCCTACTTTCCAAGTTCAAGAGTCAAGGTGTGCAAAAATGCC
Organism: Etheostoma perlongum; assembly: GCA_026937815.1. Taxonomy (NCBI): domain Eukaryota; kingdom Metazoa; phylum Chordata; class Actinopteri; order Perciformes; family Percidae; genus Etheostoma; species Etheostoma perlongum. Next base: position 10,146,960 of record CM049387.1, read on the forward strand.
GAATACGCATTTACCAATTTATCTATTTAAAACCCTAATAAGCTTTAATTCATTTTTGGTACAGTTATTCTAATGTTAAGTTGCTTAAGGCAGCTCAAGTTATTCCCCCCCCACCTTTCAGTTGACTAACTGGAATGCTTTGACTTGCAATGGGCTTTATCAATCACACAGACACAATCTTACTCAAAGAAACAAACCACCAAAAGAAAAGAAAAAAGAAAAACAGATGAATCCAAAAAATGCACTTGTCCCAATTACAAACATTAGATAACATCACACAATTCTAGACATTACCATGATTCAAAGAGCATTCACTCACAAATCTGAGTAGATATGCATTGATTCAATCTGTGTGCACTTACAGTGTTTAAATTAGGTGTGAACCCCCCCAGGGCCTCCTTGGCAGTCCATCATTAATACAGGAGACAATAAAAGTGAGTTGTTTTTTGAAAGAATGGATTGTAGAGTTAAACAAGACTAAGACTAATGTAGTCCCAATTTCTGTCCCCTTAGGACAACACCAGACATGAAATAGAAGATGTAATCAAATGAAACTAATTATTAAAATTAAATTGCCCCATTACAAAACTGATGGACTTAATGTTCAAAGTTTTCATACATTTTCTTTTGCTAGCTGCTCCTTTGTGCATTTTCTGAGAAACTCCATTCACACTTTACACAATGTTCCACATCTTTCATAGGCTACAGCATTCACACTGCAATCTCTTCAGAAACTGCATTTTGCAGATTGAGCCACTGTCCGTTCTGCCACTCAGGGACTGGCACTTTTCTCTCCACAATGCAATATCAAAAATGGGATTGTTACTAAATATTTTCCCAGCCCCTTTTCAACAGAGGAAAACTCAAAGTTCTGTTTGTCTCCAACTTTATTCACCTCTTAAGGAGCCAAGCTTCTACCATTTTCAGGCAGACACTCATAAGTAGTGAATGTTTTCTTTTGGCCAGAACTTTCTGTTAAGTTTTTTCAGTTAAAAAATCTTTCATTCCCCAGTCACTACAGGATAGGCATCAATGAACGCCTTATCCTGTTTAAAACCACACTGCTTGAGCTTGCACGCTCCCAATTCAACAAACCAAACTCTTTACAATGAGTTATTTACAGTCACAATCGACGCTGCTGAAGGCGCCTTCCGCAAACTCCCAATTTCAACCCAATCTTATTTACAATGACTTTCTTATTTCATGCTACCCATCCCAAAACACACTCAAATTCTTCCACCACAAGAAATATATATGTATTTACATCAGGCCTCTGTACAGTTCCTAAGTGTATCTTCTCACACAATTTGACTATACCTATCAAATTATTTCCTATTGCTAGGCTATGGTCATTTTTTGTGACCTCGATTCTCCGACTTATTGACTCAGAATCGAACCCTCCGTTGCAGGTTTTATTAAACTCAGCTACAAAAACAACAAAACGACGTTCTGCTTTTGTGTCCTGAAAAGCATTCCCAAAAAACATTTCTTTGGAAAAACATATGACCATCTGTGAAGGTTTTTCTAACATTAGGCAACAAAACGAGAAATGAGAAGCATTAGACTGGGATGCAGCACCCGTCGTCACAGCAATGCCGATCCAGCTCCCACCTCTCACAGTCTGTTAAACTGGCTTCAAAAATACTTACTTCTCATATTTTCTCCTCACAGAGACTAATACTCTCTGTCGCCGTCCCTTATCTGTCTTTTTATTTAAAATTTCTGCAAAAGACTAACACCGGCCAATTCAAATGGATTTGTAATTCAATGACTCAAATGCATTTCCTCGGGTCTCACGTCCCGGTCGGACCCTTTTTCAGGCTTTTAAGCTTCACAGAATCACACAACAAAGAAATCACATACAATTGCTTTAAATCATCATCTTCAACACTGCTTCAATTGGGCATTACTTTTACAGACTTACGGAGGTGATGACTGCTGAATTTTCACATCTACATGTTTTCACATCTACAACGTTTCATAAGCTATGCAGTGTTTTGACAAAACAGGTTTTCTGGTCATCTCTCAGTTTTTCGGGCCCATGTGCAAATTCAGCAAGTCACCATGATCCAGTCTTTTGAATTAGTCTTTTCTCCTTTTCGTCCTCAAAAACTCCCGTTGGGGTCACCAACTGTTAGAAAAAACTATCCATGTGTTCTTTGATTTGATGAGGACGAAGAGAGGCTAGCGTGTCAATGTAGAATTTAGAAAAAAGGTTTAATGAAACGGCATGATGAAAATGACATGACAAAGACAATAAGATACAAAACATAATAACACAGCAGCTGACAGTGGACTTGATCCATACTTCTCCCTGATGGAGTCACATGAGATCAGTCCTGAATATTTCTAAATCACACACATTTATTCCCTAGAGTAGAGGGCAGTTTCTCCAGTGAAAACTCTCCTTATAGGTTAAATGTCTTTACAAGAAAGGTGTTATTTCTCAGTGCATGTGTCTTGAGACCACACCCTGCCACAGGATCCAAGTCAGTGTCACCTATTTTCAAACTACTTGAATACACATTCTTTGTTCCAATCAAGTCTGGCTCAGCAGGGGCAGCACCCTAAGGCTGGGTGAGCAATTACCTTTCCTGTAGGAACAATGAGCTGCCTGTATGCTAAATGATAGATATGGCCAAATCAATTCTTTAGAGGGGAAGGTGAGAGACAACAGGGCCGGTCTTGATCTCTTCACAGACACAAAGAATGAGAAACAGAATGCATATTTTCCTAACCTGGCTGCAGCGTACAAAAACAGGAATACATTGTTTTCAACACATTGTTTTTAACAGTTTAAACCTCAACATAAGCCAGGGGGAGATATTTTTTTGAGATATAACCATGTATTCTGAGACCTGAGACCCTTTCACTCTGTACCAGTTTGTCCCTTCCAATCACGGTTGTTAACGTTAGCCTTACAGGATGAGTCTTCGCTTAAAGAATCCGGCTGACATCTTTGTCAATGAAAACTGAATCACTCTGGGTGTTGAGCAGTGGCATAAACAAGCCTTTCTGTGGCTGAATTGCTGATGGAGGAAAGCCAAAATGGCACTGTCAGGTGTTCAGTATCCACATTAAGTGACAGTGTGGTAGTCGCTTCATTTGTGGTTCCATGATTTGAGTCTGACACTGGTGTGGTTTTAGTGTACCTGTTATCATGGAGACAGGTCAGGTGTCTGCCCTTGCAGGTGTCACAGGAGTGTCTGTGATGGCAGTCCCTTGCATTATGGCCTGGCTTGAGGCAACCATAACACAGTTTCTCTTCATTCACATATTTCTGTCTTTCATCTAAAGACTTCTCTTTAAACTCAGGACAGCAGTACAGGCGATGTTTGCTGTCTTGACAGAACATACATTGTGGTCTTTGAGTGCACTGGGGTTTCAACATTTGTAACTGTCTGTGTATGTAGCACACTGGATTTAGCCTTTTTGTCTTTAGGATACCACCTTTCTGTAGGTGACTCTGAGGAGCGAAGGGCCTGAAGACTTGTTACTCATTCATGGATAATTTAGTTCTGTCTATCCAAATGAGTAATCATCTAAGCAGTGGTTAGAGCTATTAAAATGAATGGTGTGAGCTGGTGTGTGATTGGAAAAGTGGAGATGTCGCCCAGAAGTGAGACGTATGGGCCCCAAGGGATACTGAGGCTGAGAGTCTCAGATGGATTGTTCATGACCTCTGAACAGAACTGGACTGATGGACTAAGCCAGAAAGCATGACAGTAATGAGGTGTTGTCTGTTGAACCCATGTGACATACTTTGTGGGTTGTGATGATGAATCTGTGCAGGATTTTGAATAGCATAACACAATTAATTTTTAACATATTTGATCCTCTCCATATGGATTGATATAATTGGCAGAATGTTAATCTAGCCCTGGTTGAATTCAGTTTCCAAAATTCTATGAACTACTGGTCCACTTTAAAGCTTAAGCTCTTAAAAGGCGAGCTGTTTGCCAAATTTTTTCTTGCCCCCTTAACCACCATATGGTTTCTAGAAAGTGAGATTGTACCACCCAACTGGCACTCAATTTAGGTCATCCTGTACATCTCATCTGTGGTTTTTCCTCCATCCAGCGTGTGTGATTGTGTGTGTGCGTGCGTCAGTCGCGGGGGGAACGGAGAAGCAGCCCCGCCCGCTGCAGCGAGCTGCCAGAAATGAAACAGCTGCAACTTTCAGCGACTTTGTAGTGAAAAAACATTACAGCGTGCATTGATGTTAAAATGTTTACAGGTTGGCAGGACGTCTTTCGTTGTGCATTTTGTTGGTGAGATTTTCGAGTCACACGCGTCTCGTCTTCATATTAGAAACAAGGAAATTAATTTGACCCGTTCTCACTCCTGCTTGGTCAGTGGCTGCACGTAGGACTGCTGGGATTGTTGGGAGTATTGAAAAAGCTAAGAGGGCCCGTCTGTCAACAAATGTCTTCCTGTGATGCGGGCCCCTGATTGGTCCGGGCCTGTAAGCAACTGTGTACCCTGCTTACTGATAGTTAAGCGTCTGAATCACTCAATTCTCATTAGCTACCAGCCAACGTGGCAGGTAGATGGACAGTGTTACCCGCCAATTGCAAAATTCACCCGCATTTGGCGGGTGGGCGGGTGTTAATTTCATGCCCTGATCCATTTACTTTAGCCGGTGCCAAGTCGAGGCCATATTAACAATATGGCTGAATTGCTCTGACATTCTGCCCAGACATTCATGGTTACCAGACACTGACTTTGGCGATACCCTGAATTTTCCTGGAGCACCACCATCAGGTTAACACTTTTTGTATGTGACATTCAGTCCTGTTAAAGTATTCAATATAGGAGTCATTTTTTAAAATGCAAACTACTTTACATCTATAATTTCCAACCCAATATCAGCCCATACCAGCCATCTAATACATTGGTCTCAATTGCCCGATGGAAATTGCTGAGCTCTTGTAATAGAGCCAACTCCTGCTCCCTGGCAGCAGGACAGCCATTGAGACAGCTGGGCTTTCTGCCTCTGCCCTTTCTTCCCACCATCCTTTCTCTGTCTCTACAGGCTGCACATGTGTCCTGGTGTCCTAAGTGTTTCTGGCCAGTTTGTGGGTTGAGTGACAAATGGGCAGCTGATGGGTGCTGATGGGTGCTGTTTGGCCCGCTGCAGCAGTAAACTAATGACCCTCTCTCAGCACAACCTTTCAATTCATAAAATTATACCTCTACTCTTTCTCTTACACTAACCACCATCAACTAAGACCTCTCAGCACAGCACTACCAGCAGCTTAGCTTTCACTGTGACCTCATACTCTCAGGCTTTTGGTGGGTCAGTGCAGAGGAGGTGTAATGTAGAGTAATTTTGGACATAGTCTCCTCTATTATCTCAGTTCGGCAGTGTTAGTGCATAGAAACCAGTCTTTAGGAATCTTATTTTATACTGTGTATTGGCTCAGGGATCCACATTGATGCCACATTCAAACTTGCATCACCTCACTTGATAAATCTCCATCAGTGTTGTGCTTGTGCTTAGTATAGCTGTGTAGATGTGGATGTCTGTTTGTGTTTGCCTGCTCTTAGTCACCTGTCGCACACAGTGATTTAGTACCGAGGCATTTTTTCTAACAGACTGAAGTTTCATTCCTTAGTGAGTGTAGTATCTAACAACATATATGTGCTATGTGGAGAGCTGTGATTGGTGGCTGTGCATGTTCAAGGAACGTTATGTTCTTAATGTTATAATGTTTATGTTTATGAGCTTGTAAATCGATCTGAAAATTCTTTAATATAATAAACCTTTAACATCAAAGACAGTGTGAAGCGCATTCCTTATCATCACATCATACAGCATACCACTTCAGACACCACATGAGCTTACCTGCGAGTGGTTGGCAGTCGACAGGCTGCAATCTGCCATCTGGTTTCTTCGTTACCTTTTTAAAACGTCTAAAATGTCATCGCACTATAGCTGTCCGTTTCATTGTTGGTTTCATTATTTTGCACTAACTGTTGCATGCAGTGTAATTGACATTTACAAGAAAGTCCCTTGAGACATGAACACAGTTTATGTCTTCACTGATATACTATGAAAGAGGAGAGTTTATATGAATGCTGTAGGTAAATTTCAATGTTGACCCTCTTCTCTTTTTTCTCTTTGTCTGCCCATTTCTTTGCTTGCTAGTTGCATTCTCCGGACTCGGCTTCACCTCCTTCTACCTTGCGGGGAAGCTGCAGTGTTTTACGGATCAAGGTCGAGGGCGTAGCTGGCGTCTCTGTGCCATGGTGCTGCCTCTCTACAGCGCTATGATGATTGCACTGTCCCGGACCTGCGACTACAAACACCACTGGCAAGGTCCGCCTAACAGCTCAGACATGGGACACATGGATAGGATTTTCCTGTATTAATCAGAATTCATTTCACCAAAAATGCTGCTTTGTTAAAAACTTACACAGTTATATCTGCTTGTGTAAGCCCGAGAAGGATTGCTGTGCGGAAGTCTTTTCAATCACACCTGGCTCAAGGCGTTTTTATAATTATTATACAGATCATTTATAAGGCAAACTCAGCGTGATGCTCATTTTCTACAGCTGTGCTGCTGTAATTTTTCTTAACATGATCAGCATGGCTGATTAAGGAATCAAGGAAAGGCCAAAATAAACTGTATAGTAAATCAGGCTGGGCAGCTTGCTTTTTTGCCCCACAGACTGAAAATTGTGTTGGTTAAAATGCTGTTTTTTGTCTGCTGTAGCATTTTTATTTCCTGAAAAGTGACTAAGATGACAGTGAGGTGGCATTTAATTTAGCAGCCTGGAAAGAAAATTATAATTACAAGCTTGAGTTTTTGCATTTTGGTCTGGAATAACTGGAAGGAGACATGGGGGGACAGAGGGGATGCATATGGTCGGGGTGTGGGAGAGAAAATGTGGTATGATGACAGCTCTGTCTTATGGTGTTAATTAGTTTTAGAAAGCCATATGTTCATGAGGAGCAGGGCAGCTACAAAACCTCTTAACAACCATGGAGCAGTTACAGGCATAGTATGCCTTGGCTGTACACATACTTTTTGTATGTGTACAGCAGACTGGCAGACTGTAAGTAAGAAGCAATGGTGCAGCCCATTAAACTCAAGGGGGCCCCAATCTGCACTCAGTGTAAACACAAGCTGCAACCCCCATTAGCCATGGCTGCAGAGCCATGTTTGATGGATTATATTCTCACCATCCCTTTTCGCACTTTGGAGGTGGGTTGGGTCTGTCGTCCGGAGGGAGAGGCTGGGTTTCTGTCAGTGAGGCAACCAAACTAATATATTGCATCAAGTCACAGTCTATTAAATTCAGTTGACAGCAGTCAATGAAACATTCACAGAGCAAGTTCATGCATTGTATAGTTTACGAAAGGTGGAAATTGAAAGTATATTATTTTTTGTGTCACCCAGAAAAATAAAATAAAGGGAGTACGGTGAGCGCTAATGGAGAAATACCGTTTTCTGATATTATGGAATCCTTTACTTCAGTTGTTCCAGCCACCTGCCGGCCATGTCATATTGATCTATACCCAGCAATATAGCCTAAATATTCAGCATGGCAGTGTGATATTATATGATGTATTATAGCTTAAAGGGCGGGCAGGTATAATTCCAAACTGTTCAGCGTGGGTGACAAAATGACAGAGACAGCCTGTTCAAAGGCAAGAACAGAATCATCACTTTGCCCTTCAGTTTACTTTTATCATACTCTAAACTAGACAGGAATGACAAATGCTCACTGGAACACTATTGCACATTCAGTACAGTGCAGTTATGGCTAATCGATTGTGCTCATTCCAAGAGCAGGTGTTATTTTTCTTCCTCCTACATTTAACTATATATGCATCCCTTAAAATATATGTGTGTGTGTGACTTTGCAGACGCCTTTGTTGGAGGAGTGATCGGCTTGCTGTTTGCGTACATCTGCTATCGGCAGCACTATCCACCCTTTCTGCACACGGACTGCCACCTGCCTTATGCCAGTCTGGCTGCCGCCGCCCACACGCCCTCGCATCCCCAGGACGACCCGCTGCCCATTGACAATGCCACCTCCCTTCCCCTGGAGGGCTTGACTGAAGGGCCAGTATGACTAGTGTCCACCACCGAGACTACCCCCAACACCCTCACCAAGCCACTGAACCCACCTCCCCATTCCCAGTGACTGACTTGCTCTTGTATACATTCCAGTGGACAATAATACACATCACCCACCTTCATACTGTTGCACCCTGTCTCGGTGACACCTACATTTTTCCCCCGTTTGTTTAATTTTTTATTATTGTTAATAATATATCTAGATCTTGCTCAGCAGCCGTGAAAGTCTATATTTAGATTTATCTATGAATATGGGACATCCCCGCTGAGAGGGAAGAGAGAAAAACATGTTGAAAACCTGAGAAAAAAAGTCTTACTAATGGCTGTGAAGGATGATGAAAACATTGCTAGTTTTTGCTGGGATTGTTTTGGCATAATGAGAAATGTGGTTGGCAGGTTGTTTCAAGCTGCAGTATATTTATTGTTTGGCTATTAAAGGATTGGAACATTAGGTTGGTGAGGCTCCGAGAACTCCCATAACATGTTACAGCAATCAAACCATTAAATCAAACCAGTTAAACTTTTATTTATTTTATGTTGTATGTCACACTATGAAACAAATTATGATGCTGCATATTCATTTAAAATCCAAGGACTTGGGCACTGTTTTTAGTCATTTTTGCAACAAAAAGGTAGATTTAGAACCAACTTGTACCAATTAAGAACCAAGTATTCAACGTTACCTAACTTTACTCTTCTGCACTCACCCATTTTTTGATATTCTATTTCTCCCCATTTCTTGGTGGCTTGTATAGTTTTGCAGTGCAGTCCTACATATCGCTCAATGGGTTTCTTGCCCCCTACATTGCCTTCCAGGCAGCAAACCCTAACCCTAAACATAACCATTGCCACACTGCCTGGAATGTGGTGTTGGGGGCAAAAAACACTAAACATCCTGCATATCACCCCTTCCTGTCTTCTCTTCCTCTCCTTGTCACCATCCAACTTTATTTTCCACAATCCCTGCATTTAGCAAATGTTTCCAGAGGTTGCACAGAAACATGAATCCAAATTGTAGCTCAATGAATCTGATCCTGCATTAATCCTCATTAAGGAAGGTAAGCCACAGCTGCTTATGAACACATTAGTACTATATGAGGTGCTCTGCAGATTGACTGAGCATTGCAAATGGCTTTCAGCCCAATGTAGCCCAACAAATAGACAATCTAGCATTCAGGAGACAACAGGCCTGAACCCGGGGCAGTGATGGTGATGTATTATTCATCCATTAATGTTCCATTATTTATTGAAAATTTACAGCCTTAATTTAGGGTATTCACATTGAAACAAACCAACAGCGACCAAAGATTTGTAGTTTTTTTTCCTGCTTGAGTTGTATGCAACCTGTTATGCTTTATTAAACATTATGACACATAGCCAGCTTACTGGTTCCCTATCAACAAAGCAATTTGCCTCTTATAAGTTTTGTCTGAATGGATGGATCATTTTGTTGCCTTGGTTACTATGTCTTTTTTGCCATTGCTGTGACATAAATGGGAAGATGCAATCTCAATTGCCCAACCAAGCTACAAAGGAAGGTGATGATTATATATTTTCACTGAAAAACTGAATGGTGAAAAAACAGGACGTAGCACATCAAAATGGCATGATATGAAACAAGCAGCAAGCCAAATGTAGAAGGTTATTTTGTAATTTTATCATCTTGTCAGAATGTTAGTCAAGCCTATTTGTACATTTGTCTCCAGTGTCAAAAGACCACACATGTTAATGTGAAACAGCAACACCTTCAGCTGCTGTTTGCTTAAACAGACAAAAGAAAACTTCTCTCTGTTCAAAATTCTTTTATTAAACATGATTTATTCAAATCAGCCACAATCAAGCCTCTATCACTGATGCAACCCATTGGCAGCTTCTGTGTGCGTTTGCATTCAGATTTTGATAAGGCCTGTTCCCGCATGGATGCAATGCAAATTACTGTACACTGAATGAACCTTTCACCAGAAAAGAATAAGGTGCTGGACTATTCACATCTCTGTGATGAGATAGTTAATTGGTGAAAAACTTGTAACCTCCTAGCTGGTTCCACATGTCTTTCAGCAGCACCAGTCTAGAGAGCTGGGACTGTGAGATTTTGACACCTTGAGACAGATTTGGGGATGTAATGATTGTGACACAGATGCATTGTGTTCTATAGACCTGCATTCACCTGACTTGGCGGCCTGATGTTTGTACTTCATTACGTATCGTATGTCATTTTAGTATTTTCCTATTAGATGGTGCAGTGTATATTGGAAAAAATGTTGTTCAGGAGTCATGTCTGTAACAGTATTTTCACTTTATCCACAATGGATGTACGTTTGCCTTCAAATCATTCCATGATTTGTGTTAATTTGGTGCTATAGATACTTTTTAGCAGTAGGTGTCACTTTTTGTCAAATGGTGAATGCGTCATTTTGACATGAAAGTTCAATCATTTTCTACAGAGAAAAAAATATATATATATAGTACATATTTCTTTTCTTTTTAAATCATATGCTCAAGAGCAACCCATGCTTGTTATTCTGTGGATTCTGTCATTTCACCTTCCCCATGGACTGAAGGGATAAAAGTAACTAAAAAAAACAAGAATTATGAAATATTACTAATTACAATGAATAGATGTCTGAAGAAAAAAGAGTGTAAGACTTCGTTACAAAGCTTTAAGAATCTATGTTCATGGCATGCCAGTTCCATTTGTGAGAAAAGTTTTCTATGAATAAGCATGTCTGGCCTTGAGAACTCTTTGAGCTGTGTTTTGCTGTTTATCTACTTTATGTACAATAAAGGACTGCAGCTGTGTGGAATTTGTCGGTGAAGAAAACAAAGGAGCCTAATATATTTTGTCAAAGTGTGAACGTAGGAGCCTAATTTGTTCCTATGATAGTAACTATTAACCCTACTGATTTGGGTTCAACATATCATTGGGAAATGTAAACAAAAGGTTTGAGGATCTGAACAATGGCCACCCTGTAATCAGAACATAAGTATTTCTACAGTATTCCTTATTATATGCAAATAAACAATCTGACATTTGGTCCTATTTATATCACAACTTTTTAGTCTGTATGTTAGCCGTCATATACTTTCAAAACCAACTTTTCAGAGTAGGCCCTAGTGTTTTTTAGTCATGCTAGAGATGGCAATGTTAGGGTTCAGTCAGTTTGCCCACCATTTTGGTTCGGACTGAAAAATCTTAACTATAGCCTTGGAATTGACTACATATATTGCATGTGCCTAGAAAAAGAATTCAAATGGCATTGGTGATCCCCAGACTTTTCATCCAGCTGCATCTTCAGGTCAAATTTTTAATTTTGCAAAAGATTTTGGTTTGTTACCAAATACATGCAAATCTAATGCAATTACAACTGGAGATCCTAGAATCTTGGGGTGGCCCATTGTGTGGCCAAAGTTATAGGAAATATTTCTGAAATTTCCTATAACAACAACAAAGAATGAGAACATGTACATATGTAACAAATTAGATTAACACAATATCAACACAATAATGCTTATTAGAACTCGGTAAGGACCCTGAACCAGCTGGTGTTTTTAGCCAGAGATAGAAGAAGTACTCACTTCACGTACGCAAGTAGAAGTACAGATACTTGTGTTAAAAAATACTCTGGTAAAAGTAGAAGTATGGATTTGACTTCTTTACTCAAGTAAAAGTAACAAAGTACAGGCTTGGAAATTTACTTAGTAGCCTTGCGAATTACAACCATTTTTTATGCAAAGCTACCTGGACCAGACAGAGGTTACTAGAGTGCAAGCTGAGAAACTTCAGTGGACATGGAAAAAGGCTCTTTATACGTCATTAACTATGGATGTCTGCCAACAGGCCTAAAACACCATGTATCTGATTATTGTGTTAGAGCCTCCAGGTTAATAAGATTCTGACTGAGTAGCAAAATATTAATTAAATTGTGATTCTGTGAGAATTCACAGATCCAGTTTCTCTTTTTTAATCTTCCCCTTAACATTTAAAGGAATTCAATCTATATCTTTATTTATCTATATCTACCTTGCTTTCCACACCATGTTTTCCCATATTTTGCAAAATTGACACCATGTGTCAATAGGGGGGATGCTGTCACTAATAAGACAGACATGGTTCACAAAAGGTTTCAAAACATTTGCAGAAAACATTTGTAAAGCTTGCATGAACAAGACAATGTAGGTAGACCAGTAACTGTAACACAACAGGTGGCACATCCACCACCGACAAGGGCATTTGAGCGCGTCATGATGGATTTTGTGGATTTAACACCTTCAGAAGGGAAGAAATGTTTCCTGGTCATGGTTGACATGTTTTCAAAATGGGTGGAGGTGCTTCCTGCTTCAAAACAAACTGCTTCAGTGGTAGCATAGGCCCTAATGACAGAAATTATCCCCAGATGGGGATTATCGAGTCGGTTGTTGAGTGATAACGGCGCTCAGTTACATCGGCATAGACCTCAGGAGACACTGTAGGCATTACGCGTTCACTGACATCTCCTAAATCTGAGAAAACACACTCAAGGCAGTTTGTCAGTAAATGCGTTCTGCCTGTTAGTGAGCGTGTGATTTGCCTAGAAACCTGTCAGTCAGCAGCTATACTTGTGATTGGAGGAGAGTTATGGGGGAGGGGCATTAAGGTTCTGTGCCAGTGTTAGCGGCAGGTAGAGAGAGCGGAGCTCGTTCTCTTAATACAGCCATGACAGAGCTAATGAGAGACACAAGCGAGTAAAGCCTTGCGCACCAGCAATAACACTGACATTAGGAGTCCTAAAGACAGGAATTACTGCTGTTATAAATACTACATTATAGAAGATAGATTGACATCTCCGGTGGGAGACTTAGCTACAATTAGTCATAACAGTGCTAAAGTTAACACTAAACCAACCTGCTTCTATATGAAAAAATCACAGTGATATACAGATTTACTTGAGACTTGGAGGTTCCAGGTGAACTTGAGGAAGACTTTGCAGCTAAGCGGTTTTAACACATCTGTGAGGATTCGTGTGGAGGTGGTCTCTCGACGGTAGCCACGCCCTCTTGTCCCTCCCCACAGGCCCCTCCTCCCTACGCCAAAACATTGGCAGAAAGTTAAGTTAAGTTGAAAACCAGTGACATTGTAAAAATCTTTACAGGGTAAAATAAAATATTACTAAAAAGACACAGACATCAAGAAAAAAATTAGATTGACATTGAAAAACATAATCATAATGCAAACAAATGTCAAAGTGAAATAATATAATAGGATTGTGAGATTATTACTTTTTGATGTTTGTGTTTTAAATATCAGCTCAACATTTTTCAGTGCCTATATTTCTAGTTTCAATGCCACATTTGATTTTCAATAAAACAGGTTACTGTCACTGTTCTAGCTCCATAGGGGTACCCTGTACATTTTGCACCTAGTTAAACATTGTACAGATACACCAGGTTTAGTGATTGTTGCCGCCTGTGTAACATTCTCTTTCCCTTTTTTTTCAGAGAAGCAGGTTAGGTATTTTGTATTTGTTTTTGTTTTGTTTGTAGAGCTAGTGGTGACATATGCCTAGCTTTGGTATATTAATTTCATTTGTTTGGCACAACCTCCAGGCCCCATCTTCCACCATCTTTTACACTGACTCTGTCACACTTTATTGTCGTGTTACTATCACTGAGTCCATCCAAGGGTCGTAACACTTTATTAGGGAGTTGACAGAAAATTGTTAAAATGACATATTTCTTGAGTCAATGCTCCTGTTAGATATTGTAGTTTCAAGGCATATTGAGCACTCCCACAACAGTAAAACACCCACATAGAAGTAATTACACAGACAGACATTGTTCTCCCTGAGCAACCCTCACAATTTAACCTTATAAGAATCCAAGTGTTGTGAGATGATGTGTCCTATTAAGGTACAGTAAATGGTGCATGGTTATGCACAAAATTCAGCTCTTGTTCAGCATTGCAGAAAACTTAACAATTACAATGACACATTTGTTCGCCTTGGAAAAAGAAGATATGGTTTCCTTTCAGTACAGTATGTGAGAGATGAAAGTGCTCAGGAAAGGCTGTGCGTCATTTCTCCAAACATCCATATTGTTTTCCTGTCAAGGGCAGCTCCCCGCCTCTGCATGAGCAGTGCCATTATGACAGTCAAATCAACCTGGCTCTAATGCATCAACAGTCACCTGGCATCTAATATCACTTAACATTGCAATACCCTTCAAGACGCTGCACTTAATACTCCATCATGCTCAGTGTTTTCAAAGGGGTATTTAAATAGCAATTTCACAAGCCTGTGGTTAAATTAGTTTGAGGAACATGAGGAAACAGGGATTGGTAACATAGTGATTAGATTTTGTAAAGAGAGCCTTGTAACTTTGTGCAACAAACCTATTTTGAGAGCTGCTGCTTTGTTGCAAGGGCTCATCAGTGCTTACAAATTTGGTGCTGGTAAATGTCTTGTGTAGATAAAAGGATACATTAACTCCAGCAATTTAGTATTGCACTTCTGTAAAGGTTTGGGGATCAATGTCACTGTCAAATTTATTTATACAGACCAAATTGTTGAACAAGACAGAATGTCAAGTACAAAATTATGATGTAAAAATAGTTACAAATACAATGAAACAACAAAACGCATTGAAAGACATTTGACACCCACACTCAGCTAGGGCAAAAAGCCAGAGTAAAAAAGTGTCTTTAGCAAGGATTTAAATGTATAAATAGTCTGTGCCTCTCAAATATACAGTGGAAGTCTATCCCAGAAGATGGGAGCACTCACCATAAAAACTCAATCCCCTCTACTTTTTAATTTGGATTTTGGGCCATCCAAAAGCAAGTGGTTGGTTCACCTCATTGTTCTGACAAGTGTATGGCGATGTAAAAGTTAAGCCAGATTCAAAGGGGCACAACAATTTGAAGCCTAGAAGACAAGCAAGATCTTAAAATTGATCCTTAAACGTAGAGGAAGCCAATGAAGAGAGGCCAAGAGAGGTGTTATGTTCCCGTTTTCATGTACCATGTTAAAGGTGAGCAGCTGCATTCTGTAGTAAATTCTGTAGTAAAAAGCCAATTTAGTAATAAAGAGTTGCAGTCGTCTAGCCGAGACTTAATAAAAGCATGAATAACTTTCTCAGTCTTTAGGAGAAAAATAGTCCTTCGCCTTTGCCTTCAGTCTCAACTGGAAAAAGCTGGATTTGACCACTAGACTAATTTGCTTATCAAAGATAACACTCAGACGCTTGACAAAAGGTTGACCATGAGAGGCTAAAGGGCCCAAGGCAACCAGAAGAACGTGTCTTACTTTCATTTGAATTGAGAAAGTTTAGAACCATCCATGTTTTGATGTTGTTTGTAAGCAGTCTAACACAAGCTGTGCAGAATCTTTACAGTAATTCAGTAATTGTTTTTAGTGGCAAATAGATTTGCACAGCATCGTCAAAACAGTGGAAAGCAATATTATGTCTCTTAAAAATAGACCCCAAATGCAACATATATAGTGGGAAAAGAGCAGGGCCCAGAATGGAGCCTTGGGGGACCCCACAGGTTAGAGGTGATGTGGTCGGTGAGTAATCCACTAGGTGTGCAGAAAAACTCCTGTCAGATACGAAGAAAACCATTTTAGGGCAAAACCTGTAATGACAATGCAGTGTTCTAGTTACTTCAAGGGATGATCCACTGTGTCAAAGGCAGCGGTCAGGTCTAAAAGCACCAGAATGGTGAAGCTCCCTGACTCAAGAAAATCAATCAAAGTTTGTAAAAGTGCTGTTTCAGTACTATAACATTGTTTGCTAAAACACAAAATGGGGATTATTCCTGAGTTTATAAAATCTTAATTTACTGCTCACTATAGAGTGAACTGCCAAGTGTCTATTATATAGGGAGTAATGAATTCGTGAAAAGGGAGTGTAATGTAGCCCACAGCCGTCACACCAAATGCTTAGTCTTGGGGGAATTTTTGAGTTTCTGTAAATTGTAGAGTGTGGTCTAGACCTACTCTATCTGGAAAGTTTTTCTCAAGTAAATAACTACAAAAAATTAAATGTTGCAGTCAATTTGTGCAAGTCTGAAATTTTTGTTATTTGACACACACACACACACACACACACGTAGAGAGACATTTACTCCAAGGAGGTGCATTCTCATGAATAACCTTGGCTTTGTTAAAGCACTCAGGGAATAATGCATGGTCTCTTGTTCCAACCTTCCTGTTCACTCATTTTGCCTCCTACAAATGCTACAAAGCCTTCTAAGAAGATAATTAAATTATGTCTGAGCTGTAGTTAGGTTGCAACTTGTATTTCAAGACAATGTTTATGTATTATTAGTCATTTTATTATGTTTTTGCATTTTAGAAAATGTTCTCAAACAGAACGTAATGTGGAACTAAATGGGTTTAGTTTTTCTTGAATGCAATTCAAGCAATAGAAATGTAGCTTTTTCTTTATAAAAAAATAAAACACTCTTTTGTGTATTTACTACACTTCAAAAAAAGCACAAATAGCTGCAGATAGCTGCAGCCTTAGAGTGCACCTTTAGGTTTTGACACAGTTTTTGACATTTTTTTTTGTCACAACTAGACCTTTGTGAAATTTAGATAACATTTTAGATAATGTTTTTGGGACCAATCAATCCAGCGTACAAGCAGCCGAAATAGGTATCCTCAGAAGGGGGGCTGGCGTCTCCCTTAGAGATTGGGTGAGAAGCTCAGTCATCAGTCAGTAGAGCCGCTGCTCCTTCGCATCGAAAGGAACCAGTTGAGGTGGTCCGGGCATCTAGTAAGGATGCCCCCTAGGTGCCTCCCTAGTGAAGGTGTTCCAGGCATGTCCAGCTGGGAGGAGGCCTCGGAGAAGACCCAGGACTAGGTGGAGAGACTATATCTCCAACCTGGCCTGGGAACATCTTGGGATCCCCCAGTCGGAGCTGGTTTATGTGGCTGGGGAAAGGGGAGTTTGGCATCCCCTGCTGGAGCTGCTGCCCCCGCAACCCCAATACCGGATGAAGATGGATGGACCAATCAAGTTCAACCTGTCCCTATTTCCTACTGCAGTAATTGTCACACACCGGGAGCTGGTGTGTCCGTTTAAAAAAAAAAAAAAAAAAAAAAAACTATACCAGCAATATTCCTTCCACTGACAAATAAAAATGGACCCAGACCAAACAGTGACTTAAATGTAGCACTTTATTCTACTTAAGTTAAAAATTATAAAACAGTTCTTCCGCTAAAAAAAACAAACAAACCCACAAGTAATAAAAGTTAAAAAAAACAAACAAAAAAAACGGAGAATTGGGAAGCAATCTCCTTGCTGCTAGTTCCCAGTGTCCATGACAGTCTGTAGTTACGTTGATCTCAAAGGAGCGTCCGATTCCGCCAAGGGAAGCCTGGGTTCTTCTTCTCTTGCGCCTGTCCACGTCGCGTTGCCCACACGGCCGACACTGGGGGGAAAATAAAGGCAGCTCTCAGTCAAGTACGATACAAAACAATTCTTTTCCACATACTCCCAGAGGACAACTGGAGGACTTTCCTTCACTTATCTCCGCTCACGTGTGGCTGCAGTCCCCCTGTTGCTTCGGGCTCTAAGGACGTAGTCCAGTCTGCACCACCACGCGTTCACCTGCACTTCCAGCGATCCGTCACAGCTGCCCCTGCTCCAGCCCGTCCGCTCACCCCCATGTCCTCTCCTCAGTATGCCAACTTAGCTATCCTCCATGTCAGTCCAACTCCACGCTCTCTCACTCTTCATTCGTGCCTGTTTCCCTACCACCCTGCTTCCCATTTAGTGTTCATACCTGTCCTGCATTAAGCTCATTAGTCAGGTTTGAGAGTTAAAGGGGGAGGAGCTCCAGTCTTGTCCAAGTGGTATATCCACAACAGTTTGTGCAATAAAATTTGAAACACATGCAGCAGGATAAAACATGCATACAATAAAAACCCTTAATACAATGCAATTAGTCTAATAAAAACATCACAGCAATTCACATGCATTCATGTTAGTTGTACAGAAATATATGTTGGCATCCACTTTTTGACATAATTAATAATGTATCCATTTTGAGTAATTGTTTTATAACAACATAAATAAGGAATACCTTTTTCTCCCCTACTCCTCTAATTAAGAAACCAAAATGAATTGTATTCAACATCATGTGGGTTGAAATCATGTGGGCTCTTCCAGTATACTTTTTGAAAGGTATTATAAAAACTGTGTGTATGTAAGCCATCACGTACAATAGACTTAGAATTAATCCCAGCCTAAGTAGAAGCTCCCATTCATAATAGATCAATAGCAATGAACAGACAGCTGTCGATGTACCTTTCATGCTCCTGCAAATTCCTCGGGGTGCAGAACTCAGTGATTTCTGTCAAGTCTGCCTCATTAATAACAAACCTGTTTTCTTTTAAAATGCAACATTCAGTATCAACCATCACCGTTTAAATGCTAAGTAGTGATTGCACTATTGTTTGGCTCACTTAGAGTATAGAAATGTGGCATAGTCAAAAGTTAGCAAAGGAAAAACTTACCTGAATGGAAAAAAGAGGCATTAATCAAGGAAACCTTGATTAATTATGAAAATGGGGTTAAGAAACTTTTCAATACTCTTTTTTTTGGTGCTCAGCCAACTTTAACTCCTTTTCTGTAATACTGAAAAAGGAACTAATGCTCTTCTATGAAAATACCAACTTACAGGTTCAACACATTCTCACTCCCAACTCCTCACATGGCTTATTCAGCGCCCCTTGGCATCACGCTTTTAATGCTCTAGGTACTCTCTGGCATCATTTTTCAACATGTAAAGCAACATATTTAATGAGTTAGGTTTAGGAAAAGATCATGGTTTGGGTTTGGTTTGTTAAGTATGTGATGTTAGTTACATATGTGATGTTAGTTACGTAAATTATGTTAATTACTTAAGATATGCATGTAACTTAAATCATGTAGGTTTGCGTGCATAATGTAAGTTAAAATAACTTTACAAATGACTGACCTTTGATTTGACACTCGACACAAACAGCTATGTCCTGTATGAAAATCCTGTGTTTATGATCCATCCACTTGGACCTCCTCCCTACGCAGACACTGCTTTTTATACTATGGCACTACATTAACCTTGATTACTGACAGTAAGCCCTGAAGGCTAACTTCTCCCATGTTCAGCCAGGTAAATGTAAATTACCTATTTTATATAGCGCTTTTCTAGTCTCAACAACTCATTCAAATCTGACTCAATTCAAGGCTGGTGCAGTGAGATGACTGTGTAGCCACTAAAGCAAAAAAATAAAATAAAATGGAAAACTACATATCAGTAAGAAAGATATGGACTGGTAGAAGTTGGAGAGATGGTTTGCTGTTCTGGGAGATGGTGTTTTTTTTCAATCTAACAAAAAGCCAATTAAGCTATAAATTAAAGCTTGCAGAACTCCAACTAAAATTGCAATCCTTACCTCTCTGCCCCCCCCCAACATTGTTACGTGTTGCCTAATCTGTTTAAACTAGTATCAGAAGAAACCTATTTTTATTGAAGCCTATTACTCTGTTGAACTCCCATTGCATTATGTTGTTGAATTCACTCCCACACATTTCCTTCACAGACCTGTGTAAATGTAAAAACAGTGAATGTTGAAATAACCTTTCATATAAAATGAATAACTACTCAATAAGGGCCAAGCTTTCTTTTTCTCAGACTGTAAAACCAGATGTGAAATGTTTGAGGTTTCAATCTCAGCTCTGGCAGTTATGCATACAATGGATATCCCCCATTAAATCGGCAGGCTCACTCTGGATGACATTGTTTTATGCTCTTCTTTGCTTTTGCTTTTTCATGGGCGTTATTGATGGCTGAGGTGTGAGAAGAGCTAAGTGACACACGAGAGAACAAATCCAGTCTGCACTGTCAGCACAGATAAACTCCAACGTTTGGCACCTTTCCAAGGTGTAAAAAAAAAAGTTTTCACAAACTGGTGTCATTTAGGGCTTTTTCATCATGAAGTAAATGCTCTAATGGGGTAACCAGTGATAGAAAAAAGAGAACTCAACTAAACATGCTGGAAAAATCTTTTTATATGCGCTGGTGTTAAATGAGTTTTTCCCCCATTAAATGGCTATAAGGCAGCCCAAAACCAGACAGGAAGCTTCCTCTACAAAGATGCAGTGGGCTGAAAGGAGTCAGTCATTAAAAATAATGAAAATGAATAAACATAATCTCCGTGGTAACATTGTGATGCACTACTGCAGTAAGCCAATATCGTCAACACTGCATACAATGTTCTCTAAAGTTAAAAAAGCAACTGGGAACTTCACTGGGGGAGAGCTCAAGGATTACAAAAAGGATCTGCTCTGCACCAGGTACAGCTGCCACAGGTGAATTGCGTTATGCTAACAGCTACTGACCTAGTTGTGAGGACTTTTAAGAAGTGGAAAACCAGAAGAGTGTCTGAGTCTGCAGATGCAGCACTACCATGGCTGCTTCAGCTGGCTGCTAACATATACAGTATATTCAAAAAACACAGTCCAGTGGATCTAATAGATTGGGAGAGAAATCTGGAAAGTGTTATAGGTTTTGGTTTAAAGTAGTTCTTTTATATGCCATGCTTAATTCCCCAAATATGTTTGGCTACCTTTGATTAGGCTATAAGAAAAACATACTGGGACTTAAACAGAGAATAGCAGAACATATGGTATATGTACTGCATGAGAGAACTTAATGGAAATGAATACCCCACTGTCATCCTTTAAATATATAGAAATAAAGAAGACATCTTTATAAAATCAAAAGGGAGATGTGGAGAAGTTGCTCTAAAAATGGAGGGATTTTGGATTTCAGAGGCATTTAATCCTTAAAGTAATTGAGGAACTATATTTGAAGACACTTTTATAACGTTTTGTGGAATCTCTGCTGTATAAGAGGAAATTTGAGTATTGTTAGACTAAAGAAACAGGAAACAACCTCTTGAAACACTCTGATGAACGCAACATGTTCTACAGAGAAAAAGGTGTGCAACGTGTTCAATTTTGACAGACTTTTACTCAAATTCACACTGATCTGCAGCTCACCGTGTGCTCATTCTTAGAGACTAAGAAGTTAGAAACTTGTTTTTCACAGCCCAGTCTCATGGCAGTTTGTGAAATGGTCACGTTATTTAATCTATTGATTAGTGTACAGGTCATGTTAATGTTGTTATTTTTGTGTGTTGATTATGATTTTTAAAGCAATGTAGTTCAATGAGAAGCCTATTTCGTGATCACAGATTACGGTAGCGAGTAGTATTGAAAAAACAAAAATCCTCGCAGGGAGGGTGGTTGGGGTGGTGGATGGGTCAAACAACACCCTGGAGACTGGGGATTGTGTCCCTCGTGTGACAGTTCCTTTCCCTGTTTTTTTTCCTAACCACAACCGTCCCGTTGTTGTCACCAGCGCGTGGCGTTTCATTTCCCCGTTGTTGCGTCCCCCAGAGCAGCCCAGTGTCATGCCAGTTTGTGAAATGGTCACGTTCGAAAATCGTGACATGTACACGTAATAAACGAGAAAATCGTGACATGTAAACACATTAACAAATCAAAATAACGTGACGATTTCATAAACTGGAGTGAGACCAAGTTAGTTTTGCATGTAGAACATAATCTGGCTCAACAGATGTTGAGAGTGAGAATGTGTCCTCATGGCTGGCACCTTTACATGTTGGATCATCAGGTTAGTGTTTGAGATACTGAGTGATGTTTATCGTAGCTTAATTTTAGAATAGATAATTTGGTAAAATTAGTCATTTTTATGAACATAATCTCTCCCAGATTAGTTTCTATTAATCTGTACTGAATGTAATGAATGGATTTAACGGTATTTACTATCTGCAGAACTGTGGGATGAAGATGTCCCAGAGAGGAGGAGCGGGTTATTTCAGCTCCACCAACCTCTCCATGAAAACACCACGCCTGATCACTCCTCTTTCTGATTCTCTTTGTTGTGTGGTGTGTGTGTGCGTACAGTATGCCTTGCGCTTGTAGATATGAAATGCTACAGCAGATTTTCACAGTGATGTGATGTGGCAGGTCATTGGAAATCTCTAACAGAATGCGTATTTGCACATCTGTGTGCATCAGAGAATAAAAAGAGCTGAAGTGAGCAGGAGAAAAAAAGCCCAGTGTGAATGAATAAATATTTCATGATAACCAAGCGCTATGGACCAACATAAGCAGGCGGGTAGACTGGTAATTCTCAGGTGGAACCCGGTCCATACAAACTGATATAGGCAATCCGATTTTTAACACACATGTAAAGCCATTGTGAAGATGCACAGGACAGCAGAATTGGATGTCACATTTATGTCTTGAACATTCAAAACACCAGCTGAGACAACACCTGCAGCCTTGCTACATCCCCTGTGGGAAAAACAAATGACCTTTCCAATATCAGCTCAAAATGAAAGATGTCTGAAAGAATATAATTAGTAATGCTTATCAAAATAAACTGATGTATTTAGACAACCAAGAGCTGTCATCATGTCATGCTGCTAGCTAAACACTAGCTAACTACTAAGGTTAGTCTACAGTTACACCTACAAGAAGCGGTGTGAAAAAGCCCTGAGATACAGTCTTTTCCCGCTGAATGACTTGAGTAGCATTAGAAACCACAGGATTACCTGTCAACCTATTAGACACACTGACTCTGAGGATACAGCCTGCACATCTCTGTGCATACAGTATTTGAGTGATATTTGTGTCTAACGAATAACTACTTTGTCAGGACAACCTGCCTCTTAAAAGCAGAGAAACATCAATAATTCAACAGATGCAATCGCTCACCTCGGGTTACAAACCTGTGTGCCTTCTTATATCTCTGCTTTGCAACATCTTGACTGTCTTTCACTATCACAGAGCTTGAACAACATACTTGCTCACACAGTAGTCTGTATGCAGTGAAATGCAGGCTGGCATACTCCTGATGCTGTGTTTTAAACATAACCTAATCCTACACCTGTGGGTTGAGACAGTATTTAATGACAAGGGAAATAACCTTCATGTCAAACTTCATCAGTGCGCTGATAATAGGTTTAAGATCTTGTACTTGTAGAAAGGCTTTAAAAATGTTTTCAGTCTATGTACTTATGTTCTGGAAAATAATAATAAAAACTTTAATGATAAAAAAAAAAAAAAAAAAAAATGTTTTCAGTCACTAAATACAATATGTCATGCCCTGGTTTGTACCATACTGCTTTGATGGGTACAGTTTCTGTATTTAAAGCTGCTTAACTCCCACGGCCATGAGGGAGCATAAACATATCTTTAACTGAGGAATTGTCAGAGAAGGATGGACCCACAGATACACGACTCAGGGACGTAAAATGCAATGGTTTTATTAGCAAGTTAATAAACTCACTGGCAACAGTTTCCAAAAACGGCATGCAAAGGGAAATCCAGAAAACAGGCAATGATCAAAATTCAGGGAAAATGACAGAAGCTCAGGAATACGGGAAAACAGGGACAAACAACCCTGAACACAGGGAAGCAGACAATCTCACAATGGAGTAAAGGGAAGACTAAACTTAAATACACAGGACAGGGGAGACAGTGAGACACAGGTGCAAATAATTAGGGCGGGGACAGGTAATCACACAGGTGGGAAAATCTACAACAGGAAGTAAAACAAGACAACACAAGAACAGAATAAGAACAGAATAAATATTAGTTTTCTGTTCCTATTTTATTATTTCAAAATAAAACAGGAAACATGAACCATGAAACGTGACAGGAATTGATTTGTGCAAGCTCAAAGCAACAATAAGCTCCATGCATGAATGTTTTCTTATCTTTCTCTTATATTTGTTCCTGCACAATACAATAACCGGAAAGTAAGAAAATCCTATCTGAGATTCATGAAATTAAATGACAGCCAAGTTACTTCTTACCTACCTGAGAGTGTTGATGAATTGTGTTTAATCTAAAATTGGATGCCAATTTGCCATAACATAAAGAAACGCCCTTATAAACCCATTGTTGGGAAATGGTATGGGTACAGATTATATTATTGGCAATTTATCAATGATTGTTTATCAATATTAATAAAGTTATGACTATGTGTATTCATAACTTTACCAATCTGAAAAAAAATCAAAACGGGGCACCACCCTGGAATCAGGGACCAATAACTGAGCTGTTAAACAGTTTCATAGGTAGTTCCCTTTAAAATACAGATCTTAATTAATTTGATTCATTTACATGGTATGTTTGAAGGAACAAAAGAAGGGTTATATTCAAGCACAGGCTGGTTTGCGTCCTTTTCCTGGGCATGAGGACCGCATGTTGAGTCGGTCTGGCTGAACGTGTGGTTCAGGAGATGAACCGCAGTTGTCATGGCTGTGTATGTGGTGCTGAGAGGCATTCAACCCACATCGTGATACTGCCTGTTACGATGAGGAAGTGCTGGTTACATTGCTCACTTCTGGTAACTGGGCCAATCCAGTTTACCTGGAGGTGGGGCCATAAGAGTGTGATCCCCTTTCCCTGGAGTGCTGAGAAGGCCCCTGCAGGATCAAGTGGCTTCAGGGTATTGACCTGAGCCTGACTGTGTCCACGGTGGCAGTTGTTGAGTGGTGTCCAAGGTTTGTATCACTTACATAGATGTGAATAGGATGCGCAAGAGTCATCCTCTGGGGTGTGATACTGACCAAAACAAGTTTTGTGATGGGCGACGTATCTGGCAGGTAGCTGGGGATGCTTACACTGCATGCTACGCTAGACCTGGTGTACCTAGGGGGAATCATCGCTCTAACAACTTCTGCAGAAGTGTTAGAATATGTCTGTCTTATCCTGGAGACACAGTCCAGCAGGGCTAGGGTGCTTACACGCCCTTTAGCATCTGCTGAGTTATCTGTACCGTGGGCGTTGCCCTTGTGGACAGGATCTTCCAAGGACGTCGGGGAGGGATTTCTGAAATGCTAGACGGGTTGGTTTCAGGGAGCACTCTGGGCTCCTCTAGTTCCCTTTCCTGGTCTGGTTCTGCTGATAGGGACCCAGTCTCTGGTCCCTTACCAACACATTCTCAATCCTATCTTGTAAAATACGGACGCTTGCTCAGGTTTTTCGGCGTCCTCCTGTCTGCTGACATCTCCTGGAGAGCCAACATCACAGCGGTCATCAAGACGGCCCAGCAGCAACTACACTTCCTGAGGGTCCTCAGGAAGTACGACCTGGACTCCAACTTGCTGCTGGCCTTCTACCGCTCGTCCATCGAGAGCCTGCTGACCTACTGCATCCCAGTATGGTAGGTCAGCTGCACCGTGGCAAACAGGGAGAGGCAGCAGAGGGTCGTAAAGTCAGCATAAAAGATCTGCCCTCTCCCCTCCCTGATGGACATCTACACCTCCTGCTCACCGCCTCAGCAAAGCAGAGAACATCATCAAGGACAGATCCCACCCCGGCTCTGATCTGTTTGACCTGTTGCCCTCAGGAAGGCACTACAGGTGCAGCAGAGCAGGAACTAACAGACTCAAGAACAGGTTCTTCCCAAAGGCCATAACCACCCTGAACCTGACTCCACTCCACAATCTCAAAAATATAATAGATAGATAGATAGATAGATAGATAGATAGATAGATAGATAGATAGATAGATAGATAGATAGATAGATACTAGATAGATAGATAGATAGATACTAGATAGATAGATAGATAGATAGATATACTAGATAGATAGATACTAGATAGATAGATAGATAGATAGATAGATAGATAGATAGATAGATAGATAGATAGATAGATAGATGGATAGATAGATACTTTATTCATCCTGATTGAAATTTAAGAAAAAAAATATACAGTATTTATAAAAATAGAAACAAAAATATAGCTTTAATTATCAGCCTAAAAAGTATTTAAAATGTACCTTTATTTGGTCATTTTCAAAAAAGAGTTAAGACATGGATTTAATTAGCAGCCTGAAAAAGAAAATATAGCTTTAATTGGTCATTTTCAGAGCCTTTAATTTTAAAATCCTTCATCAGAATGGTCCGAGATTACCCCGATGACAGTGTGGGGATGCTGTACTATCAGCCTGCGATGAAATGAGTCTGGCTAAACAGGGTGTTTCTTTTTTAGATTAGCCTGAAAAAGAGTGATAATATAGCTTTAATTAGCAGCCTGAAAAAGAGTGATAATATAGCTTTAATTGGTCATTTTCAAAGCCTTTAATTTGAATATGCTACATCGGAATGTGCCAATATTACCCCAGTGACAGTCTGGGGGTGGTGTACTTAAATACACTGTGATTAAGAGAGATTTATTTTAATTTGTTTTGTACAGTGTTCCTGTATTGTATGTTACCAACAACTCTGTACACACAACACTCATATTGCCTGATGTTGAAACATCAGACTTAAAGGTCAAGGTAAATATGAAAAACACCTAAGTACATGTTTCCAAAATGTGTTTAATGGTGAACAAATGCTCTTGGGGTTTTTTTTCAGTCGCTGTCGCTGTAGAAGAGAAGAGCGAAGATGGCATTCAATAAATATATTTTAAGATCGCCAATGAAAGCACCAAATCAGTTCTAAGCAGAGATATGTTGAGCAAAAGGACTCAACAGACAGGATGAATATTTAAAGTGTCTCCCTCCTTTCCTTATTTATTCATTTCATCTATTTTATTGGTTTCTAGTCCCTTTGCCTGGATCCAGTTGATGAATCACAGATGAATTGCAGACTTTTCTTTTATCTGAAGATATTGTGAAGGTAGGTTTGTCAAAGAATTCACAGCCTTTTCTCTACTCCATGCCATGGTTTTCTCCAATTGTTTTTGTATATTTTCAAAAAACGGTTCATGTCATTTTGTGGGAAGCTGCTGTTGGTATCAGTCTGCGATTTCCCTAATTCAAAAACAGCTGTCATTTAACATTAACTGTACAAACTGTGTGACAGAAATTATGTCTTTGTATGGATAGAGAACCAACTGAGGAAAAAAGTGGATGTTAATGGTCCAGCAACCTTATAATAAGGAGTTCACAAATTAAATTGCCTTCTCACCTCAAAAATGATATCTGCATCTCCTCTGCCTTATTCGGGTGTTCTATAAACACAAATGATATTCATGAAATCTCTAATTGTCTCAGTTAGTTAATTTTATGCACACAGACAGTCTCACACACACATACAGATGGCCAGCCCTCTGAAGTGGAGATGATGTGTGAATCTGTGGCATGAACTGACTGATGTTCGGCGCTGATGGGCATTGGCGCTGCCGCTCTGCTAAACCCATGAGGCGATTGGACGAGGAGAGGGACTACAGCTGGCCTGGATCTGATTCCTGACAGCAACCTGGCTTCAGTGGGCGTAGAAACACATGGGCCCTAAAGGAACACTTTGAGGATGCTCATGCTGCTGTTGTCTTCTACTCTGTGACAAAATGACTTCCGCTTTGTGAACACTACTATCTAGGAATTGGGTAAACATTTTTAAACATGACAAAGGGCTGAGAAATCCAAATCAGAGATTTGGTCCAAACCAAATGGTCAGCAAAGAGGATGTGGGTTTTGCATGGAGGTTTCCAGATTCAAACTTAACCTTCTCAGTACACTTGAAGACAGATGAGCCAATCTGATACTCTCTAATATTAATTCAACATCTTAGAACAGCTCACGTAGTGCATGGGGACATTTTTATGCCAAGAATGGAAACAAGCCGATGAGGGATGAGTTCCCAGTGAGGTGAATGTGGTTGTCTCAGATGTTTTTATACTGTACAAAGGATTAAAGGATGTGAATGTGTCATTACCACTATATAGTATATAAATAAAGTCACTTTACGTTGCTTAGTCATTAAGTGGGAAGTCTGGAAGACAGTTTTGTTGTTGTGTGTGATGTGGTTCTTTTTAACAAATCAATATGAATTTTGAATGTCCTGTCATCGGCCCGAGCATTCCAGATATTGCATTTGGGATGTCTTGGCCTACTTCCCCAACTCGTTGTACTGCCTGTATCCTCTCTGTTAAAGCATTATGCTGCTTGCCTCTCCCCTGCATGGTATTAGATAAGGCTCTGAAACAATGCAAGTCCTCTTTTCAGACTCCATCACTTTACTGCTTGCTTATAAGAGTTCATGATATGGAAACAACCAGTATGTGCAGGTTTTCATCTTAATCCTGCTCAGATTATTTTGTCCATTTGGGGCCAAGGGCACAAGATATAAAACATAGACTGTCTCGTAATAATGGAAAACCTTCTGGGCCTGAGAAGTGAAGCCAAAGAGCCTTAACCCTCCTGTTGTCCTCGGGTCAATGTTGACCCGTTTACAAAAACTTTCTATATCAGAAGTATGAAAAAAGAACTACAAAAATGCAGGAAAAAAATCAACAAAAACATTCTTTTTTTATGCGCTGAAAAAGTGACCAAAGAAGTCGTACAAAGTGACAAAAAAATTGCTAAAAAATTTACTAAAACATAATTAAAAAAACATCAAAAAAGTGACAAAAAAATTGAATAAAATTGACAAAAACATCTAGAAAAGGGTAGAAAAAGAACAACAAAATGTTTTCATTTCAACCCAGAAAAACAGACAACACAAGGGTTAAACCTGCATTCTATCTCATTTCCAGCAGGGGGCAACTCCCCCGGTTGTAAACAGAACTCTGTTTCTGTAGAAGTCTATGGGGAAATGAGTCTACTTCTCACTTGATTTTTTTACCTCAGTAAACATTTTCATAATGAGTTAATGGTCTCAATCAGGTACTTTGAAGTCTTCTTCAATACAGCATGATGTTTATTTTGTAAATTATGGTCCCATTTATTTTAGAATTGACCATAAAGCAGAGGATTTTAGGTCGGGACTACAAACCGACCTCTCAATCCTGACAGGCTTAGCAATGTGTATTCATTGCACAAACATAACACATATGTATCTGCGATTTTTAAGTTGAAATGCTAAAGATGAAGACGACTTTATAGATTTATTATTATTTTTACACATTAATCATATAGATGTCAAGGGAACCTTGGCACCACAACAGCACCAGTCCACACTCCGTACTTGGTCCGTACAGGGACATGAACTGACAACCCTCTGGTTCCCAAGCCAAGTGTAAATGAATAAACAGTGTAGACAACAGATGCACACCTAGGAGACATGGAGCAACTTGTTATGTTCACCCCCCTTTTAGCTCTGTAAAATTGTGGGCTGTAAAACCAAAACAATAAGGTGAAACACACTAAAACGCTCCTTAGAGTCGAGAGTAACTGCAGAGTAATATTTATCTGTAGAGTCCTCACTACAAGCGTTAACTTTCACATACAAGTAGTGATGTGTTCCACTCTTAATATGAAACATAATATTCGCAAACAGTTCCAAACCTAATATGAATTATTTGACTATAGCTGCTTTCAAGGAACACAACAGATAACACTGACTGGTCCCTCTACGGCTGAAATAGTGTTAACCATTGAAATGATCAACTTAGCTGTGAGTGTGACCGTAAAGCTCTAACTCAGAGGTTATAAAAAGAAAGACTGTGTGAGTGACCCGTGTGTACATCTGGGTGATGAAAACATGACTAATTCATCATGTTATAAGTGCTATTATTAAGGGAGGGACTGGTCAATACTGAGCATCTTTCAGGTATGAGGTATGAAACTGAGAAAGTGACATTGCTGGAATAAACTTGGATCATGTTTGCTGTGTTCTCCTGGAGAGATGGCAAAGTTAGAGAATGACTTGACCTCTCTCTATGTCCTTAGGGCAATAAAATAAATTGCCTTGGATTTGCAAATGCACAGTAAGTAAAAAACAAACACTTGGCAGTCTATGCATCCCACACTGCAAGGTCAATGGCACAAAGGCCGGTGGTCATTACAAGCTGCACTTGCTCACACAAAACTGGATTTAATTCTAATAAAAGAGTTCCCCAGCTTTTTACACTATAGTTTATACACATGCAGCACTCATATGCAAAATGTAGAGACAATTGTTATTATTACTGATTAATTGTGCATTAATTTTGGAGGAGGCTTTCTACTTGTTGCCGTGGTTACCACTGTATCAGTGGTAATGAGCTACGGTTGCACTTCATCAGCCTCCTTGTTGTTGCTCCGCTGTAATGGCTTTTCTTAGAATACTGTTCAGAAATAAGAGCATTTCCACCTACGTTTCAAGAATGTTGCTATAAAGAAATAGGCTATGAGACTTCAAATCTGCTCTGAATGTCTCTTATTTTGCTCGGCCTGGGGTCATTTTCTAATAGAGAGAGCTTTGTTAGCTGTAGATGAGTCCTTCCTTTTGCTTAGCAAACAGGAAGAGATAGGTTTGTTTATCCAGTCATTTCCATATAGGCCGGCATGCCTCTCATCCATCTAAGGGGCTTTGTGAAGAACAAGTAAGTGACAATGCTTTCAGGCTTGGCGAAGGGGTTCTGGCTGCTTAGAGTAACTATGTTCATTAACGTCTAAAGCAGAAGATGTACAATACTGGCTCTACAGGCCCAGGATTTGCACGGTTTATGAGGATTCTATAAATATTCATGAATCATAACAGTGATTTACAGATTATTTCCTGTCTGTGAATCAGCTTGAATTTTTACTTTTTTTTAGCACCCTGTAGCCTCATTGTCTTCCTTTTCACATCTCACACATAACTGCATCCTCAAAGGTGCCTGTTTAAGAATGTGCTAAATATTGTTTGCATGCTCCCTTATCAAATTATTATGCCTTGTCTTGTTTTGTCTGTCATTGTTCTAACTTTGAAGTTATTTATAAATATTACATCTGCATGAATTTTGTAATTAAAAATCCAGGAAAGGTGCTCCGACTACCGGCTTTCATTATCACTAATTGAAGCCCATTACATCCCAGGCTGTTTGGGTGCAGACACATCTGCGATGCACCAGAAGACAGGGGGCCTTTGGTAAACAAGTCTTGCAACAATCAATATGCAGCTGCAAGGATTTTTTTCTCTGAAACAAGTATTTTATTGATGCATGGTTCTCAAATACAACTTTATGAATTTAAACATGTCAAGGTGAATAAGGGGTTAGAAGAACACTTGAAAAAGCTAACTCCATCTCCCACCTTTCCATCCAGACATATTAATTCCCTGATCTGGAGCTTGTCCATCTTCACAGCTAAACTCAGCACAGACACCTCAGCAATATTTCATGTGAGTTCACACTCATCAGTATGTATTGCTAATCTTCTTATTCCACTGCCAGTCGGATTACCTGACTGCTGATATGTTGAATAAACCTCGGTGTGTTTTTCCTCTACTTCTTTCCTCAAGCGCTCTTATCTTATAACTGTGTCTGGGCAGAGGATGCCGCCGGTAATCATTTAGTTCCAGATGGTAGCACAGCAAAAATTGCAACATATCCACGAATTCCATCTTATACCCACCATGAATACAATCTGTAGACATTCACAGGCGCGTTCTGCTCCTTCTCTTGTCTGTTGAAGAAGCTTTGTTTGCATATGTATCGAGTGCATTCCTGTAAACAGTGATAATGCATTATACAGATTTAGCAGGTTTGGATAATCTCCAAAATCATACAGTGCTGTTTTTGTTCTTTAAATTAAGCAAGCATGCATAATTTGGAATAGGATATTTCTGCTTACTTTAACCTTGTAGTTATAACATTGCAAAGCCAAGAAAATTCAGGGGAGCACTAGTTTATATCCCCCAAAGAAAATATGGTTAACCTTTTCTCAGATCTCTGCAGGGTAAATCCTGAAAATTAGCTAGACTACCTGTCCATAAGTTTTCTGCCGCACGACTAAAACAATTGCTTAAGTCAATTGGATTCCACACACTATTAGAGCAGTAAATAACATGTGGTCTTTTTTACCAGCTGCAGTGAGGAGCGATCCATGTGAACTTTAACAACTCTACCCCACCCACTGAGTAACTAAAAGGTCAGTGCTGCTTCTCCCGTCGACAGCAGTCAGACGTCCGCCTCAGCCACGCCCACTGGGGAACCATGCTGCTGTGAAATGTTTCTTGCTGCATGTTCCTAATTAAATTAACTTCAATAAGCACACGCCTGATATTAAAAGACAAACATGTATTTGCTGATGTATACAGTACAGACAGCATAGGGGGGAATATTTTCCTTTCTTTAGTTCTGCAGTTAGGAAAAGTAATTTTTGCCAATCTGCAAAAAAAGAAAAGAAAATCATACCAATAGCTTTTTGTTTTTTTACCATGTGTTTCTATAGGTGTCTAGTATTACCTCCCAATTTATCCCCTGGCCAAATCCCTGGGGAAATGCCAATCAAAGTTGGGGTGCCCAGAGGGCCTGGTTAAAAACAGTGAAAATATATACTGTATATATATATTTATTTACCAATATTAGCTTTTGAGATGTCTAACTAGGGGTGTTTGGGGGTGCTGAATCCATTCAAGCAAATGACTCTTTGATTTATCATATTTGAACTATGGATTGTGGGTGAAGAATGGATTTGAAACATTAAATTCAAGATAAACCCACTCTGAAAACCTTTAAACAAGCCACTACAGTAATGACACCTATTATGCATATGCTCAGTATAATTACCTCTCTGCATGTGGAGAAGGAGCAGGAACGTTGTAAGAAAATAAAACTAACTTACCTTGTGGTATGGTAAGTAAATCCATTTTGCTGTTTAAAGTTTAGATGACTATAAATTTATGTATAGGTCCTTACACCATTTTTATCTCTTAGTCACTGCCTAAAATGAATGTTGCTTTATTTTAATTGTGTTGTAAATTGTGTCATTTTATAGTGGGATCACTATATAATTCAAAGTAAGTTATTGTTTATAGTTACACATAAATCTATTAATGTTTTCTGCATGATATGTTTGTGTAGTCAAAAAGGAGAAATTGTTTTTTGGGACATTATGAAAGAGGATACCACAAACTGCCATATTACACTTGTTTGTGTTCATTTCTACTGCCAGTGTCAGCCCCCGTTCAGCATCCATCCATCCATCCATCTTCATCCGCTTATCCGGGGGCAGCAGCTCCAGTAAGGGACCCCAAACTTCCCTTTCCCGAGCCACATCAACCAGCTCCGACTGGGGGATCCCGAGGCGTTCCCAGGCCAGGTTGGAGATATAATCTCTCCACCTAGTCCTGGGTCTTCCCCGAGGCCTCCTCCCAGCTGGACGTGCCTGGAACACCTCCCTAGGGAGGCACCCAGGAGGCATCCTTACCAGAGGCCCGAACTGGCTCCTTTGACGCGAAGGAGCAGCAGCTCTACTCTGAGCTCCTCTCGGATGACTGAGCTTCTCACCCTATCTCTAAGGGAGACGCCAGCCACCCTCCTGAGGAAACCCATTTCGGTCGCTTGTACCCTGGATCTCGTTCTTTCGGTCATGACCCAGCCTTCATGACCATAGGTGAGGGTAGGAACGAAAATTGCCCGGTAGATTGAGAGCTTTTCCTTCTGGCTCAGCTCTCTTTTTGTCACAATGGTGCGATACACGGAATGTAATACCGCACCAGCTGCCCCGATTCTCCGACCAATCTCATGCTCCATGGTCCCCTCACTCGCAAACAAGACCCTAAGGTACTTAAACTCCTTCACTTGGGGTAAGGACTCACTCTCCACCTGAAGAAAGCACTCCATCGGTTTCCTGCTGAGAACCATGGCCTCAGATTTAGAGGTGCTGATCCTCATCCCAGCC
The DNA here is from genome assembly GCA_026937815.1 of Etheostoma perlongum. Classification (NCBI taxonomy): domain Eukaryota; kingdom Metazoa; phylum Chordata; class Actinopteri; order Perciformes; family Percidae; genus Etheostoma; species Etheostoma perlongum. The sequence goes on from CM049387.1 coordinate 10,180,658, forward strand.
GCTTCACACTCGGCTGCGAACCGATCCAGTGAGTGCTGAAGGTCACAGACCGATGACGCCATCAGGACCACATCATCTGCAAAAAGCAGCGATGAGATCCCGAGCCCACCGAACTGCAACCCCCCCCCGCCCGACTACGCCTCGATATCCTGTCCATAAATATTACAAACAGGATTGGTGACAAAAGCGCAGCCCTGGCGGAGGCCAACCCTCACCTGGAACGAGTCCGACTTACTGCCGAGAACCCGGACACAGCTCTCGCTTTGGTCATACAGAGATTGGATGGCCCTGAGAAGGGACCACCTCACCGCATACTCCCGCAGCACCTCCCACAATTACTCCCGGGGCACCCGATCATACGCCTTCTCCAGATCCACAAAACACATGTAGACTGGTTGGGCATACTCCCAGGCCTCCTCCAAGATCCTTGCGAGAGTGAAGATCTGATCCGTTGTTCCACGGCCAGGACGGAATCCGCATTGTTCCCGTTCAGCATGTGTTTTTATTTAATCACCATCTTTTAGAAGGTTATGCAGCCTTGATTTGTAATACACCACCTCTAAAACTACACAAATTCAATATATAGTGGACAAACAATCTATGTACTTAGGCTGATGTATGTTGTGACTTACTGTATGAGAGGTCTGCACAACCAACATGTTTTTTAGAGACTAATTTATTCCAGTGATATTTTTCTCCATACTCAAGTTCCTGAAAGTACAGATGCTGTAGATCCCCTTTTGGTGCACACAAGATCAAATTTGAATGTGCTTTAGCACCAATATGCAGCAAACTGTAAAGAAAGTACGTCAGCAACTCTGCTGAGTTGGGTGTTATTTTTTCAACACTCCTGAAAATAAAACACTTCAGTAATATCAGGGCAGAGACAGTGGGCGAAGCAGGAGGTAGGAGAAGAAGCAGAAACTTGCCTCTTTTTGACAGAAGTTAAATTTGAAGGTACTCAAACTGTACTCCTTTGTTGTTCGATATCCTTCTTTAAATTGACAGACCATTCATTGTCATTGGCATCAAGATTGGTGCTCTTTGCTACAAACTGAGTTACATCACATTTGGTTTGCCCTCTTTCCCAGGGGAGCCTCTGCTCTCATATTTGCTTTTCCTGTTTGTCTTGCTGCTTGTGTATGCTACTCTTGTTCTGTTGTGTTGTCTGATTCTTGTGTACGTGCTAGACATGTCATTTATGTAATGTTCTTTGTCACAGGTAATGCTTGTTATGAGTGTGTATACAGTAAGTAGTGGATGTGTTGGAAATGTTGGTTGTGTGCTGCTGTCTGATTAGATTTGACATTTCTTATTTAGGCCAGGATAACATTGTAAATGAGAATTTATTCTTAATGACTTGCCTGGTTAAATAAAAATAAAATAGAAAATAAAGTATGATAGAACAGAACTAGTTCCAACAATGTGTTTTTCAACCGTGTTGGATACTAAGGACACTAAAGAGCTGCCCTAGGCACAGATTTATATAAGAAATAGTTTCTCTAGATGGAAATACAGGACTCCTAAATGGAAAAAAAAACTTGCTTTAGTAGGAGTTTTGTCCCTTCTGCAACAGTAGCAGCCCTGATCAGTCTCAATGACATTGTTATGAGCATAATAACGTCCACGAAGACTCAGCGTACTGTCTATATCGTTATCTTGCAATAGGCCTATATCTGTATGTTGTTATGTGCGGCAATACATCTAAATCTATGCAGTTACGGCCGCTAACAGTTACCCCGTGTTTATAAGTCATTTTAACTCCCACCTAATCGTAGTCATCAAGATCAGCTGACAGTCTAGCAGGTGATGAATAGCTGGCACAAATCTCTGGCTGTAACAGACATAAACTGTAATCAAAGTGTTTGCAAAGCAAAATAATCCACCAGCTGTTTAGAGAACAACAAACAATTTCCTTCATAAAAGGCAGCTTTGTAAAGTATGTTATGCCGTCCTTCACAATGGCCTGTTTGAATACTTTTGCTTGCCACATTTGGGCCACTCTTTTTATTTTGTGTTAATATTTGAGACAGTGTTGAGGTTTAAAGGTTGAGGTTGAAGTTCAAGCCCTGATCTTCTGCACTACTAAGCCCCCCCCCCTCGTGGGTCTCAGTCTCAGGTCTCAGTTCCGTGCCTGGTAACTTCGCCTTTGTCTTTTCCACTCTGTTGCACTTTATCTCAGTAACCTCCTCTCTCCTGCCACCTTGGTGTGTCTCTTCCCCTCTCTTCCCTCCTCGTCACTGCTTCAGGATCACTGCAGTGGAACCTGCTCCCATCTCAGCAGTGAGGATGATTGATTACCCATCAGCACCCAGACTAATCTGCTCTTACCATCCCTGCTGCTCGTTTTTAAGGGCTGGCATTGGTCACAGCATTTCGCCAGAGCCAAAAACAAGACTGTAACAGACTTTGGTTTCATTGCAGTGTTGTAAAAATGCTCTAATCTTGGTTGTTACAGCAACTAATTTCAACTCCTGGCTCTCCAAGAGGTGAATGACCGTCCCACTCCAGTAAGAAGGATTAAAGTTCTTATCTTCCATAACAGACAGTTAGGTTATCCTTTAGTCACATCACATTGTCTTCAAATGTAACTTCTGCTTATGAGTCTCTCTTAAAATGACTCCATCTTTTCACAGTACTTACTTCATCGGGATAGCTTTTAGAAAGTTCGTAGCAAATACTGGTTATAGTGTATCCTTGAAGCCGGAGTTGTTTATGTGCATTATTAATGTGTGAGAGGCAGAAATTAGCTACGCAATGAAACAGATCTTATTGAAATTATTGTGCTGGTATTAAGTGCTGGGTGATCCTTTTTGTTGTGTGAATAATTAAAGTGGCTGTTTTGAAGCTGAATGTAAAGTTGGATGACTGAATAATTAGCTATGGAGGATCAAGGCATTATGCTTGGAGTGTAACATAATGGTGAGCAGAGAGAGGGTGCGTGACATAATTCTTGGGAAGCTCTATTGTAAATCACCTTTGTTTAGAGACTTATATGGTGGCAAAAAGATAAATTGATCTTTTAATCTGGATTTAACCTGGCAAAGACAAGACGTTTGCCTTGACAGGAGAGAGCACAACACACAAGAGTTACATAAACAAACTCACACACACACTCACTCGCATGCACGCTCATTCATTCACTCACTCAGTCACACACTCACTCACTCACACACTCACTCACGCACTTACTCACTCACTCACTCACTAACACACACAATTACACCAATGGTCAATTAATATTGAGCTGTCATGCATCCTTGCTTTTGGAAAGTAATCTTGCTGAATTGAAACTGGGATAATTAGCACATAACTTATTCCCACACATGCGCCAGTATACATGTGAGTGCACACAAGTGTACAGTATATGCACGTGGACCCAGATGTACACATGATTACATGTAAGCGGTGCAAGTTCAGCTGCAGTTCCTTATGGTCTATAGGTTGGGTCCATTGGAAGACAAAGAGAAGTTGTGACAATGAGCCTCTGAGCTTTGGATGGATTTCAGACTTTTTTTCCTCCTTTGCGGGCATTAAGCGTGAGCTTCCTTTGTTCTCTGTCTACTTCAACTTGAGTTTCTTTCTTACATCTCAATTTCACTCTCTCCATTTAGCCTCCATCGATATTCTTTATTATTATAACCTGCACGATCAATACTGCCAAAGCATCAGAATGCAACGAGATGTCTCTGAGATAAAGGAGAAAAAAATTCTTTCTTCATTTCTCTTCGCTCTCTTGGTCACCGTATCAAATAATGACTTTAGTGTATCCCTGGCAACTGGGTCTTCTTTGTTACCTTCACAAACAACTAGTTGCCAGGTAGATACACTTTCTTTTAGGTGTATAAGAGAAACAAAAAAATGACGATTTATACTAAATTCACACCACAGAGCTGAATAACATTGTTAGAAGGTTAGATGGACTCATATTACGGTAGTGTGAGCACATGTATCCGTAATATCTGTGTGTGCCCAAGGCTGTAAATTAATTTATCACAAGTGAATATTCTGCCTTAGGAAACCAAGTATACAAGGTTTAAATCACAGACAAATATGCTGGTGATTAGTGTTACAAAATGATTTGCATAAATGTAAGACGTCTAAAGCTTCTCGTGTGGTTGGCGATTTAAAGGCTTCATGATCAAATTAAGCTGGTGAAATACTTTGAAAACTGCTCTCAAGGCCTTTGCACCATCCCCATGCTCCTCTTCCTTAGAATAACTAACAGGGGTTTGAGTAACCTTGTCTGCCCTGCATATTGAATAAAGTCTTACAGTTTTATTGACACATCACACACCCAGGGTTTAATTCATTTTGTTTAAATTCCACTTGGGAGATGCTGGGTGTCTTTAACAGCATTCTGTGTCTGATCGTCTGTCACTCTGTCATTTATTAGACCTTAATAAAACATCAAGAGGGAGGCCACAGCAAGAATAGTAAGAGGTTATTCTGACAGCCACATCAGCATTTGTGGTTTGTTTTGATGAGGCATTAAGTGTGGGCCGGAAAATGAAAGCACCACTTATGGTTCTCTGGGTCGGGTTTATGTGACACCGTATTACCTCTACATTTAATATTCTTTAGACGGTCCCTGACATGAAGCTGGCAAATGCTTGTTTAAGGTCAGTGGATTCATTTTCATCACACAGTGTCTCATTGTTGGGTCCCTAGTGTTTTTTTACTCTTTCCTTCCAGTATTAATAGGGTGTGAGTCTTTAGATAATGGCTCAGAAAGGGCTTAATGACCAGTGTAATCCATAGTTTAACTATAACCCCCCCATACACACACACACGCACACATGCATGCACACACACACACACACACACACACACACACACACACACAAAGACTGCAAAGAGACCAAAACAACTACATGAGAGATGCAAAACAGATGGAAAGATACAATAAATGACCACAAAGAGTCTCACAACTATGGAAAGGAGCAAAGCAAACACAAAGACACCCTAAATAACTAGACAAAGCAACCACAATGATACTCACAATGACTACAAGAGACACAAAATGAGCAAAAAGAGATACAAAGCAACTACAAAGAGACGCAAAGTGACCACAGAGAGACACAAAACAACTACTAAAGACCACTTAGTACTTGAGCTTTTGATCATATTATTTTGATCTGCTCAGTTGTCTTGGAAATAGAAATGGTCACTAATCTACAGACTTCCCCCTCATGTTGGCTTAAAGTCCTATGCATGCTTTAACATTCAAATGTGAACGCCTAAAACACATTTTTGTTAATCCATTGGCACTATCCTACAAAAGCACTTTCATTTTCATCTCCTACTTTACACCCAGATCATACTTTATGTAGTAGCTGTACATATAGTGTTTGTTGTTGAGCTTCTGTGTTACTGCCATGTCAAATTCCTGTGTGTCTGCTGATGCATTTGGCGAATAAAGTGATTCTGAGTTGATGAAAATCTCTTTTTGGGGAAACATACTGTATATCTATGCATGCGGTACAGGGGGAGCATCCTCTCTCATGGGCTTTCACAAAATGATGATGCCCAGCAATGAAGCTCATTATTGTCAACCAAAAGCAAAGCCTGTTTCTCTGTAGTGAGGGTGAAATAGGGTGATCAATTCCCTCCTCTTCTATAGGTACAAGGTGATAGTATATATTATAACCCTAATGGTTCATGTCATCATGCCATTTATGTCCTCTGCCACTCCTAATTCTACTATATTTATGATATATAAAATGGGTACATTATGTGTAATTTTCCCAACAGGAAGAAATGATGCAGCCTGAGAGCAAAGGATGAGTCATTTTGCTGTTACAAACCAGCGATTTAAAATCTATTTTATAGCAGCAGAGGTAATCGAAACAGTGCTGCCAATTACACAGATGACAATGCCTTTACCTACGACTCATTCAGGCTTTCATTAATGTTCATATGGCAGATGTTCAATTCAATGAAAGTGTGTCGTGGGAATCTCTCTCTTTTCATGGTGTGACATCATAACTCATTCTGACATCTAGTGCTGTAACCGTCAAGCAAGACATATGCTTAAATTATGGCAGAAAGCTGTAACACGTTCTGGAGGCAGGATTGAAAGGGCTGGTCCATATGTGGATCTGACATGCTTCATAAGCAGCAGAAGGTCTGGTGATGAGAAATAATAGTTCTTTTTTTCTTTAGCAATCTCAAACTTTTCATAGGAACTAAGTAACATAGAAAAACATTAACTTGGAATTACCCATATGGGCCGCTATGGTTTTAGAGAAATCAATGAAAATTTTATGACCCTGTTACAGATGTCAAGATCAAAGAGGACGGCATGCCAGGCAAAGAGCCAAAATGATAGCATACAGACTCGGGGTGGGTGGGGGGGGCTTTCACTTGTCATTAATTCTCTGTTTTCTGAGAAACATAAAAAATAAAAACACGAGTTTTATTTGTTTTTGTGTGTGTTAAATGTTTGGATGTTTTCAAATCACTATTCTCTCCATCTGTTGAATCCCTGTTGAGTCCCAGCTTTTTTTTTGTTTTTTGTTTTTTCCTATTCGCTGATCCTGCAGTCATACCCTCAAATATAACGTCAAAAATGATCTAAAGAACATCTCCTCCTGCTTAGTTTTAGCTAACATACTACTTGTTATGAACTCTGAAATATGAATCATTTCTTATCAACAACATCTTATTCGTCATGAGAAAATATTTGTACATATTTCTTGTAGGGAACATCATTGCTTTCGTGTAAATTAATATACAATTCACACAGTATGTCAAAAAGGATTTAATCATGCACATAAACACATCTAAAACAAAGGGTGGGTATACAGATGGAAGCAAAAAATGGGGGGTATTTCACAGGGTTGTCAGGCCAACAGTCAAAGTGCACTCAGAACACTCAGGCTCTAACTGGGTTTTTACATGACCCAAGTGTGATTATCCAGATTTTTTCCATTTTCATTACAGACCATTTCTTACACCTCTCTGCCCAGGTCTCTTTGACACAGAAACTTAAAAGGCTTTCAGGCGAAAAACAAAGGAGAGAACTGATTTATTACCGTTCACCATATCAAATAATGCCCAGTGTGAGGGTAGCCTGACTAAATGTTCTTTCTAATCAGGAAACAGGTGAGGGCTGCAGACAAGTGACTGGTGGAGAAATCTTAATGCATGTACAGTGAGGAAAATAAGTATTTGAACACCCTGCTATTTTGCAAGTTCTCCCACTTAGAAATCATGGAGGGGTCTGAAATTGTCATCGTAGGTGCATGTCCACTGTGAGACATAATCTAAAAACAAAAATCCAGAAATCACAATGTATGATTTTTTACCTATTTATTTGTATGATACAGCTGCAAATAAGTTTGAACACATGAGGAAAATCAATGTTAATATTTGGTACAGTAGCCTTTGTTTGCAATTCCAGAGGTCAAACACCGCAGCCTTTCACCAGGTTTGCACACACTGCAGAAGGGATTATGGCC